>JANEYF010003724.1:0-42041 GCA_029963845.1 Rhamnusium bicolor | reverse complement strand
AGGGGCCTAGTCGGAAAAAAGCTTCGGATAGCTGTGTCACTCTCTAGAAAGTTTTTATACATACGCCGCTGAATAATTTTGCTCTTGACTATACCTTCACTGGACGTTTTAGATAGATAGATAGATAGATAGATTTATTTAACCACTTTACATATAGGGATACATTTGTGGCAGGTCAAAATTACAAAAAAATATACAGGTTACAAAATATTTGAAACAAATAAAAAATATATACATACATCAAAAAAATGAAATTAAAAAACAAAGTAATTGCTTTGTAGACTACAAGAAAGTATAAATAATAATATATACATATATAAAAAAACATTTATAAACATATAAAAGTTAGATGTACACATAATAGACTAATAATAAAAATACAAACGTATAAAAAAGTATATAAATAAATAAAAAAAAAAAACGGTGGATTTATTAATGATGTGCAATTCAGAGCATCACAAGTATGCAGGAAGGCTTATAAAAGAATAATCTGTGAATTATTTGTTAATAAAATTGCGTATTAAAAAATTCTTCTATTGTATAAAAACAATAATTTAAAAAGTGCCTTTTAATCTTGGCCTTAAAGCCATTAAAATTAAGAGCTTTTATTTCAGTAGGAACATGATTATATAATTGGAGGTTTAATGTGTTTTTTTTCGATTTTGTTAATCTAAGATGAGGCTGTCTGAGTAGGGAAGCAGATCTGGTGCTATAATTATGGAAATTTGAATTTGTAGCTAATTGGGCTTTATTTTTATGAATTTCTAATAACATAGTATACATGTAGAGTGAAGGAACTGGCATTATACTAAATCTCTTAAATATTGGTTGACAGTGATCTAACCAGCCAGCATCACTAATCAGTCTGACCACTCTCTTTTGGAGACGAAAAATTTTAACTGCGTGAGATGATCCACCCCACAGAAGTATTGCATAACTAATGTAAGAATGAAACATGGAGAAATAACATGTTCTTAGAGTGCTAGGGCAAACTAAATTTTAAGCCTACGGAACAAAAAGATTAAACTAGATAATTTGTTTGATAGTTCTTCAATGTGGTTGAACCAACTTAAATTGTCATCAAGAACTACACCTAGGATTTTGATGCTGTCTCCTTGTATTAAATGACTACTAGTAGAAAAGATGAGCTTTTGAGTCTTATCTTCATTTAGCTTTAACTTATTTGAAGAGAACCATTCGCAAGCTTGCTGAAGGGATCTAGCACAGTCATTGTGTAAATTGCTAATATTAAGATTGTGATTCAAAATAGATGTATCATCTGCATATGCAATACATTTTACCGGAGACATAAAGTGAAAGAAATCGTTAGTATATAAAATAAACAGTAGGGGTCCCAGTACAGAACCTTGAGGCACTCCATGGTTAATTTTTAGAAATTCCGAATTTATACCATTTATTGATACACATTGTTGTCTGTTGTTGAGATAGGAATGAAAGAGATTTAGGCAGATACCTCTGATACCGTAAAAGTTTAACTTATCTAAAAGAATCTCATGAGATACACAGTCGAAAGCCTTGGAGAGATCGCATAAGCTGATAGCCACATGCTTACCACTCTCCAGACCCTCGACTATGTTCCTCACTATTTCAAATACAGCATTTGTGGTTGAGCATTTCTTCCTAAAACCAAATTGACAACAGTTTAAAACATTGTGAGTATTAAGATAGTTAACAAGTCTATTTTTCAAGATAATTTCTATAATCTTTGAGAACATTGGAATGATAGATATGGGGCGATAGTTATCTTTAACACTGATATCACCTTTTTTAAAATCGGTATGATTTTGGTAACCTTTAGCACATCCGGAAAAACGCCTTCACTAAAGCAGCAATTAATAAGTAGTGTAAGTGGGACTAGAATTATATCTATGGTATCTTTCAGAATTCGACTGTTTAAGCCGTAAATATCAGAGCAGTTTGAATCCCTTAAATTCTTTACGGCCTCAGCAACCTCAAATGTAGTTACTGGTTCAAGGAAAAAGGATGACTGGGTAGTAGGTAAATTTTTTAAAAACTTTGTTGCACTAACATTCACTGTAGGTAACAACTTTATAAAATGCTCAGCTATATCAGCGAAATATTTATTAAAAGAGTCTATTGAGATTTCATGTTCTGATGATGTGCTAGATGTATACTTGTTTCTCTCAAAATTTATTAATTTCCATTTTATTCACCGACTTCATTGAGGTGCGATTCTCGATAGAGGTAACACTTCTTTGCTCCGTTTGTAGTGACTAAGATACTTATTTAGAAAAATTCATTTTAACCAAATAGTACGGAATAAAAAGTTTGAAACTTCCTGAGCGTAATTATGAAGATTCATTCTAGAAGACATGTATGAATTTTACCTCGAATGTTACCGATTGATATCATAACTCAGGAGCTAATCACGTTCAAATTTCACTTATATTTACAGTATAAATTTTACCTACATAAAGTGAAAATTAATTAAAATAGATATACATGTACCCTCTAGTACACTTTCAACTACTGATCCTAAAAATTTGGTGTAGTTTGACCAAACCGTATGGAAGAAATAAATTTTGAAAAATTACCTTACAAACACTGGTTCGATTAGCCCTCTTAAACATTGAAAAAGAAAAATGTAATTTTTGATATAAAAAAAATCATTGCAATTCGAAAAGCTGGACTGGCAAATCAGACCTGGTCACAAAAGGTTAATAATTTAGAAATTACGAAATATAGGAATAATATAAATAGTGACACCATTTACTTATTATGTCAACTTGGCGAAGAGCGTCACAGCTTATAGTGCGTAATGCGTAAAGTTTGGGTGTTACATAGAAAGAAGAGATATTAATTTTCAAAACATAATTTGCAAAATTGATGTACCTATCTAATTGAAAAATTAATTTGTTCGTAGAATAAAATAACACTTATTTTTATTGTTAGTTGGCCCAATAACATCTTATAGACCCTTTCATTATTACACTTCCCCATATAATTTTTCAGTAGATCGTATCAAATGCCTAATGTCGTGGAGGTGTTGGTATCATATATAAAGTGGTATGATAGGAATGCCCTAGTGGGTACCGGGAATGTAATCGATAGAGGCACTTAGCAAAGAATTCTTGCCTATGTATGCGGTTGTTTGGATGCGAGATATTAGCTTTGGTAACTGGATACGGACGTGTCACTAGGGTTTCCAAAAGTATTACAACGTTCTATATATTGACTGAATTGCAATTCGAGATGGTTACATTTATCATATTATGCAGGCCCTTATAAAATATGTCCAGTTACTTTCCAGTTCTTGAATGTATATTTAGGTTAGGGCCGTAGAGCTATAGAAAGAGATTTCTGTTACAATTTTTGAAATGTTAACAAAAACTGTCCATCTGAACATAATAGTGATGTTAAAATAAAAATATAGCTTTTCCATTTTCGCAAAGGATATTTTATGGACTATTGCCCGGCCATTTTCATAGTATAGTAGGAGAAATCGCTATACTGAGGGGGACGTGCGGAGTAAGACAGAACGCAGAGCCGGATTTATTTATATTGCTCGTTCGTTTTTTTCAATGTAAGTTTTTGCGCTAGTTTAACAACAATTTAACAATTGTAGAAAAAAGTATTAACTTGACATAAAAGTATTGAATTTAAAGTACTGACTACACATACAGTTGCAGTATTCTAGTTCTCTTAGTATAAATTGTTACTACCCAGCAAGAACCGCGAGAAGGTATGAGTACCTATTTCATGCCAGGAAAGGATGGGTATGGAATATTAGTATAGAATAAAGAAATTATTTAAAAAGTAACAAAAAACTTTTAAAAACAAAAAAATATACTCTCAAAACAGTAACAGAAAAAAATATTTTTCTCAATAAATAAACTAAAAAATAAATTCTAATAGTAAAGTTATTAGGTACTACAATAAAAACAGAAAGACATATTCTCGTCAAAATGAAAAAAAAATAATATTAACAAATAATAACATCCTTAAAGGAATATTTCTCAAGCACTCAACTACGAAAGCACAAAAACGGAAATAAATAATACAGTTGATATCACAAAATTCGCTTCTTCACTTCACTTTACCTCACTTCACATCGCTTCTTCCTCTGAATCCTCGCCCTTCTCACCCTCTTCTTCATTTTCAGATGAACTACTTACTATCCTCGTTCAAATTTATCACAAATTTATTTCCACCATTTATTGAATTCAGCAATTTCTAAATAATCATCCTCAGTTGTAATCACTTTCCTAATTCTTTCTTCCCAATCGTCCTTGTTAATTTTCGACACTTCATTTTGAATTAACTCTACGACTTTTTTATCGAATTTCGAAGTATTTCATTTTCTGATATTTTTCTTTAGTTTACACCAAATTAATTCAGTCGGATTCAAAATACAGAATATGGCAATAATCTCAACACTTTGTGGTCATATCTTTCCGCTACAGTGTCTATAACATACTTCTTCTCATAATTTTTCGTTTGCAGGACTTCCAAAAGTTGTGTTTTATTATAATTTTCCTTATAAAAACTTTCTAGAAATCCATTACCAAAAATGGTTACTGAAGTAAGAAATGTCTTTAAATCCTGCAACAACCTTATTACTCCAACTTTAAATAGGAAGTTATGTATCTAATCAAAGTGTACCTAGATTGTACTGCTTGCTTAAGATACATAAACCAGGAAAATCGATACGTCCTATTGTTTCAGCAATCGGATCGCCGACTTACCACCTATCAAAATAGTTAGCAGAAGAGTTCGAAAATTTAACTATTGCACCACCTAGTTTGTCTGTGATTAATTCCAACGATTTCATCAATAAGGTGAAAAATATTCGGTTGCAAGAAGGTGAAATTTTGATCTCTTTTGACGTTTGTTCATTATTTCCAAGTGTTCCAATACCACAGACCTTGGACTACCTTAATGGTAATGGTAATGGTGGGGGAGGCTGACGCCTGGCAAGTAGGCCACAGACGGGCCCTTTTTACCAACCCCCAGCTGTCCCCTCAGCCATGTGCTTCTCTTGCTCCCTCATCGAATCTTTCCGACCTTCTGATGAAGGTCAGGATGTCACTCATTGCGAGGGAGCTCATCTCCTCCCTTAGAAGCGCCTCAGAGCCGAAGATACTGTGTCTCAGGCGCCCAAACGCTTCACATTGTCCCAGGAAGTGGTAAGATGTCTCTTCATCACTCCTGCATCTTGGACATGTAGGGTCTTCCTCAATACCTATCAATGATAGATGCCTCTTAAGTCTGCAGTGGCCTGTCAGAACACCGATTAAGAGATTCAGAGTCCAGCAACCAGGCCGATCTCGATTTGTTCGGCCCCGTCACAAAATCTCGGGTTTGCCTGAAGGCCCTGTTGGTCCTCCAGTGCGTCCTCAGTGTCTCGTGGGCCCACTCATTGAGGGCCTTGTGACCTGCCTTCTTGAAATACCTAACATAGGCTCAGGCCCGTGACAGGGTTCCTCGGCTCCGAGTCTAGCCAATTCATCGGCCTTCTCGTTGCCTGGAACTCCCATATGTCCCGGGACCCATACCAGTCTCACTTGTTTATGCCTGGCCAGCTCTTCTAGGGCATCCCCACACTCCTGGACGAGAGCTGATCTCGTCCTGGGGGAGCACACCGCCTTTAGAGCAGCCTGGCTGTCGGAGCAGATGTATATTATCTGTTTCGCCCCATTCCTAACCTCAGCCCTACCTGCCACCGCTAGGATGGCGTAAACCTCTGCCTGGAAGACCGTGGTGTACGAGCCTAGAGCAAAGCTCTCCTGTACTTCTTTGCCTTCCAGATATATTCCCGCCCCGGAAGACGATCTAGTGGCCAGCCGAGATCCGTCTGTATAACACACCAGAGAGTCCGGGCGGAAGTCAATTCTTCCTTCACTCCACTCCTCCCTACTAGGAAGAGTGAGAGTGTAATTCCTTTCCAACCTTAGCTGATCTTTCGCTTCTCCTCACCTTCAGGACAGAGAGAGGGATTTCCCTCTCCGTCAGTCCAGCAATTGCTGCGTGACCTTCAGCTCTGCCTGAACACTGCCAGCTCCCAGAATACCACATTTCAGATAGGCCGCCATAGCCTCCCTCTTTATCCACGAGGGAAGCGTTGGCAGGCCTAGCAGAACCTCCAGAGCAGCTGTCGGTGTCGTCCTCATTGCGCCAGTGATCCCTAGGCAGGCTAGTCTCTGGACTTTTGCCAGCTTTCGGGACGTCATCGCTCTGTCCACGCTCGGCCACCAGACCACGGATCCATATTGGAGCCTAGGCCTGATGACCGCCGTGTACAGCCAGTGTAGGATCCGTGGGTTGAGGCCCCAGTTCCTACCTACCGCTCGGCGCAATTGCCAGAAGGTCGCAGTCGACTTTTTGATGACGTTGTCGATATGCGGCCCCCATGACAGTTTGCTATCTAGGGTCACTCCCAGGGTACCTAACCTCCTGCACAAGCGCAAGAGGTTTACCGTACATGGTTGGTGCCCTAAAATCCTCTATTTTTCTTCTCTTGGTGAATAGGATCATCTCAGTCTTAGATGGATTGACTGAGAGACCTGTTTCGCCGCACCATCTTTCTATTATTCTACAAGCTACCTGCGTTCTGTTGCAGACGACATTTAAGAAGTGGCCGGTCACTAGGACCAGCCCGTCGTCCGCATATGCCTGCGCATAAAATCCTTCCGAAGTTAGGCGCTCCAAGAGTCCATCCATTATTAGACACCATAGATGGGGTGATAAGGCAGCTGCCTTGTGGACAGCCGCCCCTCACCCCGACGTCCAATTGGCAGTCTCCTAAAGCAGCACTAACTCGTCTCTCTTCCAGCGCAGATTTCACCCATCTGACCAGTACTGGAGCAGTACCTCTAGTCCGAAGGGCATCGCAGATAGTAGTAGTCCTTGCTTTATCAAAGGCACCCTCTATATCAAAAAATATTACTAGGGTGACCTCCTTATGCAGGAGGGCCCTTTCTACCTTATGCACGACGGCGTGAAGGGCTGTCTCCGTGGACCTCCCTCGCCTATATGCGTGCTGATTCTTGTGGAATGGGTACCTGGCTAGGTCCCCTTCCAACAGATCTGTCCACTATCCTTTCCAGTGCTTTTAGCAGGAAGGACGTGAGACTGATCGCCCTAAACGATTTGGCAGCTGTGTAGTCCTTTTTTCCCACTTTGGGGATGAAGACCACTTTAGCTGACCTCCAGGTCAGGGGAACATATCCCAGTGCCAGACTGGCCACAAATATTCCTCTTAAATGCGGTAGAAGAATATCCAGGCCCTTCTGAAGCAGAGCTGGGAAGATCCCGTCTGGCCCCGCTGCTTTAAAGGGCTCGAACTCATTCACTGCCCAGACTACAGCTCCGTCCTCATAATCTCCTCGGCA
Source organism: Rhamnusium bicolor (assembly GCA_029963845.1). NCBI lineage: Eukaryota > Metazoa > Arthropoda > Insecta > Coleoptera > Cerambycidae > Rhamnusium > Rhamnusium bicolor. The sequence continues at coordinate 34,668 of JANEYF010003724.1, read as the reverse complement.
AGCCGCCAGTCAACTGGTGGCATCGGCCGCTCCGAGGGTACTGCAACGACAGGGCGTTCGCCCGGGAAGTGAATCTCTAAGAGGTGTCTTAATGACTCCTCCCAGAGGTAGTCCAAGTCCCATCTTGCCTTCGTAGTGATCCTATTGTCTCCTTTGTCTCGCAGCTGAGTATTTTCATCAGTCTGGCGGTTTCCGGTAGGGACTACCTTAAGAATCTACTCAAATTAAACAATCTCAGTCAAGATGTAGTAAAAGAATATCTTAAACTCACTAAACTTTGCATGAAACAAAATTGTTTTCGATTCAACGATAATTTCTTCGAACAACATGAAGGAACAGAAATGGGTAACTTTTTGTCACCATTTATTGCCGGTCTCTTCATGAACAGATTCGGGACGGAAGCAAAAGAAGAATTCGAGTATTTCCCCAGGGTTTGCATTAGGTATGTGGATGATATTTTTGCATTGTTCGATACAAAAGTCGCTGATATTTATAACTTTGTGTCTAAATTAAACAGATGTTTCGCGTCAGTTAAATTCACATATAAAATTGAAAACTTTGAACAACTACCATTTTTAGATGTATTAATAATTAGAAATAGTGAAAATAAGTTAGAATTTGACATATACAGAAAAGATACCAGTGCTCTAAGATATATTCCTAAGGAATATGTGCTCAACACCAAATGGCGAGTTTTAATTTTCTAGTCCATCGTCTATTAAGTTTCCCCTCAATAAGGAGAGATTTGAAAAAGAAAAGGCATTGATTAAGGATATAGCTACGAGTAATGAATATTCTGTAAGTTTAATTGATAAAATAATTAGGAAACGAAAGTTTAAAGAGTCGCTTCGAAATTCCTCGACCTTTCAAAATGAAAGAGAAAATTCGAAATTTGTATCGATTCCATTCAATCTTCGATTCACCCGTGGTAAGATGTTTAAAGATGTAGGTATGACAGTGGCTCATTCATCGGGAAACAAATTACAACAACTTTTAAGCAATTCAAAAGATAAAATTGAAACAAACGAAAAGTCGAGGATTTACAAAATTAGCTGAAGGACTGTAATCAAAAATATGTTGGACAGACTAGACGATCAATTCAAATTAGATTCAAAGAGCATATGACCCATCTCGAATATGGTAGAACAGATAAATCTAGTGTTGCCCAACATGCGTTTGAGAACAACCATAAAATAGATATTAGCAATTTAAGATTAATTAGGAATGTAACAAATACTAGATAGCTGGATGCATTTGAAAGCTTGGAAATCATAGTGTAAAAATAATATGAATAGTGACAGAGGGCCTATCCCAAATAGCCCGTTTTATTGGTTAGTGGGTCACGGTTCACCGAACGGTCACGGTTCGTGACTATATTTTAGGTATAAATAGGGTATATTGTTAGCATAAGTTATAGTTTTAATCATCTCCATATGATGCCAACTTGGTTGGCGAAACGCACGTCGAGTGCAGTATATAGTGTTTTGGTGCTTCGTGGAAAACTACGTCAGTGTGATAATTTTCCTCATAATAGAGATCATGTTCCATTAAAAAAATTTGTAACTCCAGCTTAGTAGAACTCTTGTTAGGAATTTTATACAGTTGTCTCGAACGGTATTTCGCATTGTTAAGAACAATAATGCTATTCGGTTTTAATTTTGGAATTAGGGTATTTTCAAACCATTCCTCAAATATTTCTCCCTCCATGTTCTTGTGGTAATCCACGTTACAGTCCTCCATGTTTTTTCCGCACAGTTTCAATGCATTATCAACCCATCTATCAACTGATCCACAGTGTAATATAATCAACCGAGTCCCTTTATTAGGGGGCAATGGGATTGGTTGACATTTCCTAGATCCATCATTACATCCTTTTTTTACGGTGTCATGAGTATCATACCAAGTTTCATCTAAATAATAAATTGGTCTATTTTCCCTTTTGTGTTCTCTTATCTCTTCTAGATATGAATCTCGCCAATCCACTATTCATCTGATTTCCATAATCGCCATGCGTTTATTAATAGTTTGATATTTAAATCTAATTTTTCTCAGAAAAGTTCCTAAAGTTCTTTGGTATATTTTAGATGATAATCCATTTCTTTTAGTTTTCTGTCTACCACGTCAATAGTTGGGATTTCATTTTTCTGATACGCGTCGTAAACTAAAGTTCTTAAAAGTTTTGCTAATGATAAGTCCAGAGTTTTCGATTGACCGATGTCGGATCGTTGTTTTCTTAGAAGGGCACCTTCTTTCACCAGTTTGTGTATTGTGGGACGGGGAACGTTAGTCAGAGATGCTCTTTCACCTAGTACATTTAAATCATACAAATTAGGGTCATTAGCGCGTCGCTTCAAATGATTATTGTAAACATTAAACAAATTTGTTTCGGTTGTTCATTCAAATGTAGTCGATTTTTTCTTACTGAAAATACTGATGAACTTTCATTTTCTTTATCACTGTAATCACTTTCATTTTCACAAACACAATAAGATGTAGACACTTTGTGGTCATATCTCTCCCACTCCCACTATCAAAACATTTTTATATTAAATACGATAACCTTCTTAAATTATTTTCAAACACACAAGCAAATAAACAAATAAAAAATAATTATGTTGAACAAATCGGTAACACAATTACGTGCGGCCCTGAACTATCGCAGAATGTAAATGAAACTTCGCCTCGGTCGTGTGCCGACAAAAACAACAATCATCTTTCTCGCTTTAATATAAGCGGTGTAAAGGACGGAAGATGTCATTTCCCGCCCTCATGTCCCGTCACTATCCGATTTCTCGTACTATATATTCCGCTGCATAGGAGCAATAATATGGAATGAGAAAGAAATATGTGCACTTTTAGTTAAATTCCATTGTAATTCAATTTCCGGAAGGAAAAGTAAGTGTTGACACTTTTGGTAAACGTCATTTTTAAAAAATATGTCTCGAACTGGTTTGAGAAAAATTAATTTTTTCTTGAAAATACCAATTTTTGAAAAATTTAAACACTTTTTAAGGAACAGAATTTTCTTAATTTTAATTTACTTAAGTCACATTTTTTCATTTTTCAAAGCTCTCCGTATATTATACATGGAATTTAATATTTTTAAAATGCAACAACATTTATCAATAATAAAAACTTGTTTAGATATCAATAATAAAAAGTTCTCCGTATAGTGCGTACTTTTTACCTGCCAGAGTATAACTAGCTACTTAATCATTAACCCTGTATAAATAAATGGATAGCTAATTGATTGGGAATTTAAGACTTCCTATCGCCCCCTTGTGATAAAAATCTCACGTTGATGAAACGAGTGATGCTCTTTGTTTACATTTGTTTGATCACATTTGTATAGTTTATTTGTCGGGGTTTTTCTACTGTTTTTATTTATTTCGACAACTTATTCCATAATATGCCGAAGAAAACGGTGCATAATACGAATTGTTGTGTGTACAATTGTCACTCAAGGAAAAAATATAGATGGGACAATCCACTTTCACTAATTTCCCAAGATGCGGGATTTGTTTATATCACCAATAGCTGTGGTAATGTGGAGAAAATAGATAGAAGAAAAAATGCAAGAAAGCATTACTGATGGGAAAAGCGTTAACTTTGACAATTCATATAAATAATTATCTCAACACAAAATAAGTAATTTCTTTATTTATTCTATTTTAGCCGTATCCATATCATAGCTGACGGGACATGACATTTACATTCAAACTAACTCAAAGTATCTTCTTTAATGTGTATTTTTCAATTCACAATACAGTAAAAAATGCAAAAATAAATTTATGCATGAAACAAAAATGGAAAATTTGTGTTGGTGTTGACCAGTGTTATTTATTATCTGTTTTCCTACTTATATTTAACTTGCATATAGTTGGTATCTAAGATAAAGATAAAATCAATGACTTCATGAAGTCATTGGATAAAATAGTTATATAATTGTTCGCTATTTCTGTGTAACAATTTTAGTAATTTTAAATTTAATACCACGCACATTATTGTTATAATAATAAAGATATAGGAAAACTGAATCTATTAAACTATACATATATTACAAAAATAACATAACGGTGCCGTCGATTGCGCCCCCATGGAAGTATATTGAGCAAAAGGAAATAAAGCTCAAACAAAAGATCTATTCAGGTGTATTTATTGAAGGATATTAAAGTCCATTGTTATGTGAGGATTATATTGTATTGTTATAGGGCTTCATTCATTTCTCTCGACATGTCATCAGTTAAATGTAAATAAAAAAGCGAAATGTATTTAAACAGACAAAAAAGTAAGAAGTAAGCATAAAATACTTTTTAAAGAATTAATCTCGACTTATGAAAAATATTGAAGTTCCGATATTGGACATTTACGAATAGTCGGACTGAATAATTGGATAGTAGATATATTTCCTCACATCAGTTTAGAAGAACGAGGACGTAGAAGTAGTTTATCGGAGACTTTTCGTAAATATCCCGGGGCCTTTAGTCATACACAAATGTCTACCAAGTCAATTAAATAATTAATAATAAATAAGATTTACAGTATACAGGGTGTTTTAAATGTAAAGTGACATATTGTTATGGAAGGTAGAGCACGCTTATCTGAGTTCAAAACACCCCTAAACTTACCCCCTTGACCGTTTTTGAGATACAGGGTGTTTTATGGTTTTTGACTGAAACTATAGTCGGCCATATTTCTGAAATGGCTTTAAATGTTTGGATAAAATTTGGTGCAAATATTATACTCTTTTAGTCTAATCAAAAACATAATTTACTTTGGAAAAATTCCTGGACCTGACCAAATTTTTGTAATGTTGCTATAAGTACCAATAGCATCACTGTGTATAATTTTTTTGGTAAATGTTACTAAACGTTTAAAAAGTCAATGGACCAGTGTTTAAAATAATGCCATAATATTTGATGGCACGTTTATGAATATTCTCCAAAAATTTTTGAAAATATTGATTGGCCAAATTTTAAATTTGACAAATAAGGCAATCAACTAGCTAGTCGCTATTTTATTAATTTTACTTAAATAACCTACACTAATTAAGCATCTTCCTTTTTTTTTTGACAAAAAAATACACATTTATTGAAAAATTAATGGTTCGTGCAGGGCTGGATTCGCTTAAAATCCCATGAATAAGTACATTTTATTTAAATTTGTATTCATATTATGTACAGGGTCATTCCTCATTTATTGACACCCACCCCCTGTAGACTTTATTTGAAGAGTTATCGAACATGTTAAAAACAGAGTTTTATGGATTTTTCTGAATCAGAAAAAAACAAAGGACTATCGAAAATGAAAAATCTCTGCATGACCTCAATTTTTTTAAATGGAATACCCTATGTATTATTCAAAATTTGGAGAGAGAATATTTTTCTGATTTCAAAAACCTATATATACTTTATATATATTTGTTCTAAGCAATTCTTAGATATTAAAACTTACATATGTTATATTTACAATAATTCTTAGTTGCCATGGATGTATTATTGGATTGGATGTCAACAGTTGATATTTATTTGACGTTTCTAACAGCGAAATCACTGTTCACGGAGCTACCAGTTTGTGACGAAACTGTTTAGAGACTGAAATCTCTAAATGATTAGATATTTATTCTATTATCGTACACGAAGTGACGAAAAGTAACTAGAAATCACCGCGATTGTTCAGTATTCTGTAAGATATCAAGTGTAAAGTCTTTTTTGGAACACTAGGACAATTGATAATTATATAAACAAGGGTATTTCTCCACTTCCTGAAAAAATTTCACGTTAAAAGCTTGTTCAATCATGTTTTTATTGTCAAGTAGGCGCATCTATATAAACAGTTTCCCGTAAATATTGCCGAGCGACTGACAGCCCAGTCTCTTGGTAATTTGTCACTAACCAGTCAACATACCGTTCGATAACCAGTAGGCTCATGTACGAGATCGCAACTTTTGTTTTTAACATTTTTCGATAACTCTTCAAATAACGCATACAGGGAATGACCCTGTACATCATTTTCGAAATAAATACGATAAAATATTTTCCATGTTCATTACTAAATTCGAATACCTTTGAAAATATCGTATGAGTTAGTATACGGCAATTTTGAAAACGTCTACACTCTTTGCAGCTCTCATATTTCCCTTGCAAAAGCCATACACAAAAATATTATCTTAACCACATAATAGGGCCGTGAGGAACGTTAGAAGTTTATTTAATTTTTTTATAGGCGTTTTACCAGATTTATTACATGGCATCAATACTAGGAGCGTATAGTTTCAGCATGATGGTGCTGGCCCGCATTTTTCTGTACCGGTCAGAGATCATCTGAATCAGCATTACCCCAACAGATTAATCGGTCCAAGAATTCCGGTTAACTGGCCACCAAGGTCTCCCGATGTTATACCTCTGGACTATTTTTTTATAGGGTCAATTCAAGTCAGAGGTGTACAATGAAGAATTTGATACACGGGAACAGTTACCAGAAAAAATATTAATGTATGTGATAACATTAGAAATAACCCGGAAATGATTGATAGATCAGTAAAAAATCTTTTTAAAGCTTTCTCAAAAATGTACTGACGCTGGGGGTGGGTATTTTGAAAACCTATTGTAATTTTAATTAATTGCACCGTTCGGTTAATTAAGTTATTTTTGTGTTAAGTTGTTGCTTGATAAGTTTTGATTTTATTTTGTCAAAATAAAATTGCCAACCTTCATCTTTTATTATTATTTTATATGGGTTTTTATTAATTGATTTAAATTGTGGTTGTTAATACAAGCCTAATTATAAACACTATTTTTTCTATGAAAGAAATGGAATCTACGTTAGTTTATTAAACTTAAAGCCTGTAAACGCTGCATACCAAAAAAAAAATCTCTTTTTATCAATTTTAACTTTTTAATCTGTTATTACTGTATTTCAAAAATGAATTACATAATGTGAATAACAAATTTAAATAAAATGTACTTAATCATGGAATTTTAAGTGAGTGCGACTCTACACTCAATAAAGATGTATTTCTTGTCCAAAAAAATTAAGCTGTTTAATTAGGGTATTTAAGTAAAATTAATAAATCAGTGACGTTACCTAGTAGATTGTCTTATTTGTAGAATTAAAAGTTTGGTCAGTCAGTATTTGTGAAAATTTATTGGAGGATAACTTTAGACGTGCTATCAAATATTATGACATTATTTTATACATTGGTCTATTGACTTTTTAAACGTTTAATAACATTTACCAAAAAAATGCTATCGGCACTTATAAAAACATTATAAAAATTTGGTCAGGTCCGGGCATTTTTCCAAAGTGAATTATGGTTTTGACTGGACTAACAGATATTTGTACCAAATTTTATCCAACTATTTAAAGCCGTTCCAGAAATATGGCCGACGGCAATTTTAGTCAATAACCATAAAACGCCATGTATCTCAAAAACGGTTAACGTTCAAGGGTAAGTTTAAGTTTGGGGGTGTTTTGAACACAGTAAATGTGCTCGTTGCCCCATTACACTATGTCACTTTAATTCTGAAACACTGTGTCTGTTTATCTTATAGAACCTAATTTACGAATTAAAAATACTTATTTAACTAAAATATATTTTCAATGAATATAACTTGGACAACCTAGTAAATATCTAGAATAAGCATAGTAAAGACAATAAGCCTGTTCAAATACGCCCGTTAAGTTACTTTACAAAGCACTCTCAAGTAGGTATTTCGGCACTTACAGAATTAACTTCCAAATTACATACGCAGGATGGTTCTAACAGCATGTTAAAATCAGAAAAATCTAGTGTACTCTAAAATGGATCTTTTTCGAAATAAGTACTTTATGTTGAATGAGTTACTCAAAATTATAAATTTTTAATTCGTCTAGAAAAGTATTGGAGACATTATGAAATTTGCTATAGAGTTACTGCTATCAGATTTAACAAACGTACATATTTACTTTATTTCTACACACAATTATAATTGTACTGGAAAAAGTTGTCTGTGGATTTTTTGCCAAAAATAATTCAATATTATGGTACCCTGATCTGATGCATGTACCAGAGTTATCCAACGAAAAGACCCACCCCTATATTTTGTTTATTTCTCGAGTTAGAAAAAAAATGTTTTTAATAGAAGTTGTAGTGAATCAAATGAACTCTTTTAGAATCTCAGCAAAGATATACAGATGGTCCCATAAAATCAGGACAAACCTATATTTTTTTACATTTCATCTGTGTTTTTTTGTGAATTTAAATATATAGATATATTGTATCTTATATTTTACTGTTTCTTATTTATTGCAAATTTTATACTACCAGCATCTGCATGGTTATCAGATTCGCCATGGATGAAAAACAATTAATTTGATATGAATGGCTTAAAAGTAATTTAATAAATTCAAAAAGCAAACTGTGTGGTTTTGTCTGTCATATTATTTGTGAAAACATTTACTTTATCAAAGCGATACGATATATTCAATATTTATAAAAAATAAGAAAAACTCTTCAACGGATAATATTTTATTTGGTATAGTATATATAATAGCAGTTATAATAATGATTATTACGCAGTTTTCTTTTTAAATTTATTAAATTATTCTGTAAAGCATGAGTGTCAAATTAAGTGTTTTTTACCCATTGCTAACGTGATAATCTGGCAGATGTTGGTAGTATAAAATTTGCAATAAATAATATACAGTAAAAGATAAGATACAACATATCTATGTATATCTGAAATGACAAAAGAACAAAGATTTCAAAAATGTAAAAAAATATAGGATGTTTCATTTAAAAAAATGTAAATTTGGTTTGTCCCGCTTTTATAAGACCACCTATATATCCTTTACAGGGATTCTGAAAGAACTCATTTGATTCACTACAACTTTTATTTGAATTTTTTTTCTAACTCGAAAAATAAAGAAAATATAGGGGAGGGCCTTTTCGTTGGATAACCCTGTACACAGAAACGGTATTTTTGTTGTATTCGATAGTGCTGAAAATGACAAAAAATAATTCTTTACATTTAAGAAATTCTAGTAATAACAAAATGTAGGCATTATTTCGTCTTATATGCTATCAAATTCTACCAAAATGATTTTTTTTTTGTTTTACATTTAATAGTAAATAGGGAGTTGTATTTTAGTGATTCTTTTAACATGTAGAATTTATATATCAATTTACGTATTTTTTTTGTCATCCCTCGGGTTTATTTCTTGGATGATGATGAATAATTTTAATTTATAGCCTCAGTACGCTACCTTGATAAAGGCAATAAACGTTGTCGAAAGTTTGGCAAAGTACACAAGAGTTTACTTTAAAGCCCTAAACCGACCGAAGCCCTACTATTTAAAACTTCTATTTTAACTAGTCAGTCGTGACTACCTCTCAAAAAATAAATAAATAAATATAAATATAGATAATGTTACAAAATGTTCTTACCAAAAGAAAACGTTTTAAATAATTATAAGAATTTGACCATTTATTGAAATCTACCTTTAGTGCCCTTTCCCTGATGCAGTTTGTTTCCATTTCTTCATAATACAAATATATCTAATTTAGTTACATCACTTAATATCACAACACTAATTAGCACTAAATAAAACACACACATGATAATTAACGACACATTTCGAAAAAAAAATACACTTTAAACTACATTATAAATACACATCCATCATCTACGGAGTTGCTGAATAACTAACTGAAAGAAGCAACATGCATCTAGCAATGCAAAAAATAATCAGCACATTGTGTTGATACTTTTTTGTGTTACAGTTACCTTTTACGTAATACATTCTTTTCATTAAAATAAACGAATAAAATTTTAATAATTATCTAAAAACGAAATAAATTTGCCGAGAATTTTAAATTATAAAAACTGGTTTTTTAGTAATTTTGAGGTAATCATACAGAGTAAACGAATATGTAAGTAGAGGCAACATGTTTTTATAATTATTATTTTGTTGTTACAAAGATATGAACACGCGATACTAAGATAAAGTGTGAAATATATATGAACGTAGGTGATCTTATTCGAAAGAGGGTCACTCTACACAACAGTAATTTTGAAAATACCAGTTACAGTGTAGTTCAAAGCGTATACGCAAAGATTTCTGAAGTCTTCTTGGTATTTGAAAAAATGTGTGTGAGGAGATGGAAGAGGCACCACAATGGAATTAAGAATCAACCTGTGTTTGTATATGAATCAAGAAGTAAAGGAACGAACAAAAAATTACTGAAACTAAGAAAATATAAATAGGTACAGTTTATTCAACTTATTTGTAACATAAAAAATGTCAGCTTCTTTGATCTCTTTACCGCCGTTAAAAAATCCGACGTTTTCTATGTTGCAAATAAGTTTAAAATAGATTATATACGGTAAAATAAACGCGGAGATCAAACTCCATCAGAAAGTGGTATGTAAGTGAGACACTTAGTTGTATGATGCTTGGTGAATCTTGAGAGTGTCAGCAAAGAGTAAAACGTCGACCCCCAAGCAATTGAGGTGCATTGCTAGAAAAGCGAACTGAACAATTTTTCAGTTCGAGTAATAAGAACCTGAAGATGCAACATGCGACTCAGCCAAAACGTCGTTGAAGCAACTATAATATTTTGCGGTAATAGTATATGTATGAAATTGTTGGTTTTTGGCTTTTTGATCCAAAATAATTTTGATTTAATTTTGCTTCATTTGTAGGCTATATAAGTATATGTATTTTTAAACTAAGTGATCTATGTTGGAAGAATGGAAGAATTATGTTTAAAAATTGTGTTTTTTTTTTTAATAAGAAGAATTATAAAAATTCAAACGTTTTATTTGATATTTGTTCTTTATTAAGAAATAGATAGTTATATCCATATATTGATCTTCTGCTACATATATATTTTGCGGATCAGATCAGGGATCTCAAAACGTCCTATAAGTATTTCTTCAAGGCACGAACTGATCTCCGTCGCATTTCCCATCAATCATTTTTCGCTTCCTGTTTGCATACTGACATCCGAATAATGTCGTGTATGCGTGTTATAGAATATTATAGGGTGATAAATCACTTGTCTGCTTGTTTTAGTTCTTACATGATTCCTTATAAATATTTTGATTTATAGGTGAAACTCTAAACACATTACTTGAAATTTCAAATAAAAAAATTAATAATATGCTTTATTTTCAGTAACCTGATAGAAAGAATAATTATTGTAATATATAAATAAAGAGAAAATTGAAAACACTGCCAACACATCTTAGTAAAATACGATTTACGAACAATTTTATATAAAATAATATAAAATTCCATTAATTAATAACTTATAATTTCCAATTTAAAGATGTTAATATGTTGAACTAACACTGCGGTTGGCTCCTTGTGAAACATTATTAAATATTTTAAATATATGAAGGAAATTTGCTTTTTAATGTTTCAAAAATATTTTATTACAAACTCTACACGTGTTTCGGCTTTTTAGGCCTTTGTCAAGAGTACACAGAATACTGAACAGTAAAATTTGTGTCCATTGCTTATATAACTACATCTGGTACCTACTATAAAACTATTGTAAAATATGTTTTTATAAGTTGAATATTACTTTATTTTTTAAATCTAAATTATTTTATTTAAAATATGATGGCCGGTAAAAATTTGTTGTTCATTCGTTAAGTTTTTATTATTTTTAACAGCTTTACTTATTTCTAATTGTTCTAATAGATCAAGTTTCTTTCTTTTCCGAATGGAGTAATTTGACATTATTTAAATCGATAAAATGACTGTTTTCTATACAATGTGTTGACATGCCCGTACTATATACATTGTTTACAATAGATTTCCTGTGTTCATCGATTCGCTTTTTTTACATTTCGTCCAGTTTGTCCAATGTATATAGCATCACAGTCACTACATTTTAACTCATATACTCCTGTTTTTTGTAGTTTTTCAGTTTTATCTTTATTATTAATTAACATTTTACCTAAATTATTTTTATTTACTGAAATTGTTCTACATCCTAGTTTATTCAGTTTATTACTAACTCTATTGCTGATCTTAGGCCTATAATTAATGCATTTATATCTCTTATTGCATTCCTGAGAAGAAGCGGCATAAAACTCTTTACGTAATGTTTTCTTTTGTTTGTTTTTTATTAGTTTATCTATTAGGTTTTCTTTATAGCCATTGTTTTTCGCAATTTGTTTGATTACGTTAACTTCTTTTTTAAAATTCTCTTCGCTTAGTGGAAATGTTAATAGACGATGTATGTAGCTGTGGAATGGTGCCATTTTTATTTGCAATGATTGTTTAGATTTACTATGAATTATTGTATCTGTGCAAGTAGGTTTATGATAAATGTCAAACTCTAATCTATTATTGATATTTTTTATATTAATGTCTAAAAAGTTTAAACCCTCGTCATTTTCCATTTCTAATGTGAATTGAATTTTCTGATTGAGTGAATTTAGAAAACCTAAGAATTTATTTAACTGCCTTTCCGTACCTTTCCAAATACAAAACACATCATCTACATAACGGGTCCAGAAAAATATGTTTTCAACTAAAACGTTTTTTGTATTAAACAGTACATTTTCAAAATCGGACATAAAATTTCAGCTAGTAAGGGAGATATGGGTGAACCCATTGGTAATCCGTCCAATAATTTATAAATTTCCCCGTTAAATTTAAAATAATTTTGGTTAGTACAATTTTTAATTATTAAATTTAGTTGTTTTTTAATGTCACTGTCAATATTGGAGTTATTTAGAAGTTTATCTATTATTTTAAATAATGTCTGCAACGGGATTGACGTAAAAAAGACTTTTTACGTCGAACGAAACTAATTTTGCATTACTAGGAACTGTGAGATTTTTTTACTTTTTCTATAAATTGAAAAGAATTTTTAATAGAATACTTAGATTCGAATCTTGTGAGGGAAGGCAATAAGACAAAGGCCGAAACACGTGTAGAGTTTGTAATAAAATATTTTTTGAAACATTAAAAAGCAAATTTCCTTCATATATTTAAAATGTTAATATGTATTTGAAATAACTTTAGAGATTTTGAGGATTTTTTTAAAATAATTAGAAGTGGGCAATTTTTTTTCTTTCAACCTTTTTATTAATATTTTTATTTTTAGACTTTTTTAATCCCGAATCTGCAGAATAATTCTTTTATTAGATATCATTAGATAAGTAAGTACAGAGTTATTCATTATAAATTACCGACCTCTTATCATCGTTATTATTGCCTACAGAAAAAACAGTTTTAAATAAGAGTTGTGTGGTTATGATTGAATTTTGTTAAAATGCTATCAAAAGTACAGTAGCGTGCAGATTTCAGGGGATACAAAAAAAATATTTTTTTTTAAATGAGATACCCTATATATTATTAAATTCTTAGAATGATCCATTGTTCCTGATTTCAAAAATATACCATATGTTACCCCTACCATATACCGTTTTTGAGTTATTAAACGTCAAATATTTTAGTTAAACTAGTTACTGTAAATATGGAAAAGTTAACATTATTAAAGTGAGCTATGAAAATGACAACTATTATGTTTGATAAGTGACATTTCTTACCCGAATTAATCAAAATGGTCTACAGTCAGGAAGAGAAAAACCAAATATTTATACAAAATAGATAACAAAGATTTATTTAGGAAATTTAAATATAAATAAATGATAACTCATAAAAGATGTTCGATGTGTCCACCATTATTGTCAATGCATAAGTGATAACGTCTTCTTATATTTATAATTGCATCGGAAATGGCTTCATTATTTACATTCAGATTGTTTATTTCAAGTCGAATCCTGTCTTTAATGACTTGAATACTATTACTACTATTATTATTATTATTATTGACAATGTCTTTTAGAAATTCCCAAAAATTGAATCCATAGGGTTAAATCCGGACTGTTAGGTGACCATTTAATAGGTCCATTATTCCCTATCCATATTGGGAATACATTATTCAAATGATCTCGAACGGGTAGAACACTATGCGGAGTTGCCACATCCTGCATCCATTTCATATAATCAAGTTCGGCTTCCGGAAAATTCTGCAAAAGAATATTTTCTGCCTCTGGGATATTTCCAGATAGGTAACTCCGGTTAAAGTATAATCATAAAATATAGGCACAACAATTTTGTTTCTGAAAATTCTATACCAAACGCTAACAGTTTCTCTTCCTGATTTTTTTATTCGTTTTACCAATCTCTTTATGTTGTGCTTGTTTTCCCACGATCTTCGATTTTTCCTATTAAAAACTCCTGCCGTAGAAAAGGATGATTCATCAGTCCATAATATTTTAGTAAATAAATCGGGATCTTCATCCAACTTTTGAATCAACTGGCGGCAAAAGTCCAGCCTTTTCCTTTTTGAGCCTATGTAAAAACTTGTACGGGTAAAATTGTATAAGGTCTGTAGCTGCTACTTTTTTAAAGTACTTTGAATTTTGGAATAACTTTTACCTAATTGATCGACTGCATTATTTATACAACATTCAGAATTTTCTAAAAAATAATAAAATGTTTCAATAAAGTCTATTCGCGAATAAATATGGATGGGCTTACCTTCGCTTACCAGCATATCTAGCTGTTCTTCCTGGTTTGCTTGAACTACACGCTTTTTTCTGCTAAAACTGGAGGTATTATTCACCTTTCGATAAATATTTTTGAAAGTATTTTCTGATGGTGTTGGACGATTTGGATACAACACCCTATATGTTCTTTTTGCTGCACGTTTATTTTTGTTATTTTGTATATAACAAGTAAATATTTGGACTTTTTCATTCTCACTGTAAACCATTTTGATTATTTCATTAAAGAAATGTCACTTGTCAAACATAATAGTTGTCATTTTCATAGCTCACGTTAATAATGTTAACGTTTGCATATTTACAGTAACTAGTTTGACTAAGATATCCGACGTTTAATAACTCAAAAACGGTATATGGTAGGGGTAACATATGGTATATTTTTTGAAATCAGGAACAAAGGCTCATTCCAAAAATTTAATAATATACAGGGTATCCTATTTAAAAAAATATATTATTTTTTTTTATCCCCTGAAATCTGCACGCTATTGTACTTTTGATAACATTTTAACAAAATTCAGTCATAGCCACACAATTTTTATTTAAATCTTTTTTTTTCTATAGGCAATAATAAGGGGTGGGTAATTTATAATGAATAACAATACATATAATACATATTTAAGAAAAGGTATTTTTATGGATTACTTTAAAATTATGCTTACAGAGATAAAAATAAATGTAATTTATTTGTGAAATCTGATTATAACAGTAACTTCTCTCCTATTCAATGAAAGTGATCATATTGATTTTATGCTTAGATACATGGCAGAGGGACATACATAAAGTAAATATTTATTTTGGAAATGTTTCACTGTCCATTTTATATTATAAAGGCCCTACTCTTATACAAACGTTAGTGGTAGCAATCGTTTGCATTTAAAAATCAGGCAATTGGCTGATATGTGTATAATATTCACAATAGCCGAAATCAGCTATTGCCCGAATTTTTTTACCGACAACGCATTGCGGCTGTTAAACTGTACTCAATGCGTTGAGAGTTCATTGGATAATGGGTAAATAGCCACAACGTGATGCGAATAAATTAATATACCCATAACACAAAGATGTAGTTCACATATTTTCATTTGGCTTCGTGGGTTTCCGTTTTTGCTCACATCTCGATAAAACATATCTCAACGTATTATTGGTCTGAAATACCGTCCCCACAGAAAATTTATTTCTGATTTTATGTAATTCGTCAGATAGAATACGTACATACATTTATATCGAATAAAACTCAGGTCGTTATATTACATATAATCTAAAGCGAGTTTTTAAAATGATTCTGTTTTTATTTTATATTAGAAAACATCAGGGGCGTGCGGTGAGTTTTGATACAGGGGAAGCAGTTTGTGATATAGAGTGATGGGTAGCGCGAGGCCCCGAGCGAAGCGAGGCACAAATTATTTTAAGAAAAGGGACGTGGCTTCCGTATACTCATTTTAAAACAAATGTCGAAAGCTGCAAAGTTATGATATCTAGAAAAAAGTACACTTGTAGGACCGCCACTCCCTCAATAAACATAAAACATAAAAACCACAAAAAATTAGACAACCCCCGATTCCAAAGCCGAAGCTGCACGGGCGAGGGTTACACTTATGAAAAAAACGCAGACACCAACCATATCCACCGACATTGCCAGCGCCGGTGGCGAAGATTGAACCCGCAGCGAAATAGAGAGTTTGTTAAGTAGTTAACATGCACATACCTACCTATTTACAATGTAGTTTAATCCGCCTCTCTTTTTTTTGCGATGTCGGAAATAACTTCGTCGTAAAAGTTTGAATTTTTGGACATCTTCAGAAAGTCACTTTCTATTGTTAACAGGGACAATTTTGAAAGCCGCTCTTCACTGGTTAAATTTCTTGAAAAAAGTTTTTATTCTCGTGTCCGTTTTGATGATTTTGAAAAAAAGGCAGCCATTCCACTAATACTTGAAAAAAACACTTTGCACTCTTTAAGACACGCTGCAGATTGAGCTAGAACTAAATTTAATCGATGCGCAAAACAATGTACAAATATTGCATTCTGAAAAGTCTCTTTTACTTTGGCCTGCAGGCCCCCCAATTTACCAGCCATTACAGCGGCCCCATCATAACTTTGGGCGATAAGTTTGGCACCACACTGTAGATCATCGACTATCTGACAAACTATAGTATATAAAGCTGCGGCCGTTCATGGCGTTGCTACGTCTAAAAATCCTAAAAAAGCGCTCTTGGAATTTCCCATTTGGATTTATGTACCGTACTACGATTGACAACTGACTAATATTCGTAATATCGGTTGTTTCATCTAACATAACTGCACCAAAGGAGCTTTTTTATTTCTTGCTTGATCTTTTCTAAAACAATATTGCTTATCGACTGAATCAAATCATTTTGAATATGATTTGATGTACCGCGAAATATCGTGGAGTGTTCCAGATGGTTATTTAAAATTGTATCGTATTTTGCTAATAAATCAACTAAATTGATAAAATTGCCCCTATTAGCAACGCTTCGAGATTCAGTATGACCTCTAAAACTAAGTTCATTTTCGCCGAGAAAACAAACAATATCAATAAGTCCTTTTAACACTTTCTTTCAGCTGCTGATCTAATGAATGCCTCAATTCGTGATTTTTCAAATGTTTATTCTTTTAGTACCGCTCCCAAATGAGTTTCACACTTACCATGCCTTTTTGTCACTTTGTGAATGTTGTTTAAATCTGAAAAGCCATTTTTATTCCAAACACCTTTTTCATTTGTGAACAGTACACATGGCCAACAAAACAATTTACACAAATTTTCACAACCCCTTAACCACTGATTAGCACTGTACACTTCAATATTAAAGTACCTATAGCATGATTTAACTTTCGTTTTTAAGAATTTTAAATCAGGTGTTGGTTTCCCATTTCTAATAATATCCAGTTTATCTTGAAACGAATATGTTGAAAATCCCCTTTTCAACAAATTGCACACCACACAAACGCAAATAATATTTTCCACAGTGCTAGAACCAGCTTCCAAATTTAATAAGTAATTCTAAATCTTCGTACACGCGCACTAATATTCAACGTTTTAAAAATCACTTGTCGCCGCACCACAGGTTTAGAAACACCAAAAAAAGTTTTTACAAATATAGCACAAAAGCTGAGAATAATAATAGGAAGATTAATATTAAGTATAATATTAAAATCGATATTAAAATCGAGATTAAAATCTATAAAATAAAACGTATTACGATGCTATATAGCTCAGATATCAAGATTATGAAGTGGGGATGGGATGCATTTCAATAAGTTACCTACTTACCAGAGACAGTTGTCTCTGCTTACATATATCGAAGTTGCGCGAGTTCGTGTTGGCTGGATTAATCGAGTGCGTCATCGTTACGGTTTTATCGTGCAACATTATATCAGCTGCTGAAAAGCAGGGCCGTATCTATTGAAATTGGGTAAAAGTAAATTTTGATGATTAATATATGTGATAAATAATAATTAGGTTCTATTTATGTGTTTTTTTATAATAATCCCAGGGGAAGCACTGCTTCCCTTGCTTCCATGGACCGACCGCCACTGGAAAACATGTAACTAGCTGAATACCATAACAAAGCAACTGGATATAGAGCATACTGGTACACTAAGGGAAAATCGACCAAATAAAATGTTTTGCTAAGATGATCTGCATTATCATAAATATTTTTTTTAAAGACTATATTACCATCATCTAAACATAAAAAAAACTGTTTTGCTAATGTGCTTTTGCAACCTTAAATCTTTGACTAATTATCCCAATAACACCACTTAAACTAACTCAAATACTTTTGTTTTTTTTTTTTATTAAGGATAACTAAGTGTTTTCTTATGGTAAATAAGTGCCATTAGTTGATATTGACTTTTTAGTGGGCCAAAAGCACATGTCTACGGTTAGTAAGCTATCTGTTAATCATAAATCTGCGCTTGCTAATTCGACATTTTGTTTGTAGGCGACGCACGCGTAGATGGTTTGACGCCATTAAGAATATTAGAGTTGATCTTTGTTGTTAGGAGGTAGGATTTGTTCTCTATATAACGTTTACTGGAACTGTAACTACTTCATGCATTTATAAAATAAAGTGTTATTCAGATACTTGCAATCCTATTATTTTTCCATAGTGAAAGGTTTTTGTGAAAATGTCTTACAAGTCGAGATTAGAAGATTGGGGCCTTAAAGACTACATATGTCCAAGTATTCGACTGTGTAATAATGACTACTTTAATTATATTTTAATATGATATTTGTCATTTTGTGTACCTAACATTACTTCTATATAGGGTGGGGCAATAGTGCGACCTACTTCGATATCTCGAGTTCTGTGATAGCTAGAAACCTAATTTAAAAACATAACTAAACTAGACAAAAAAGTCTATAACCGGAAATTGTTTTCGAACATACAGGGTGAGCCAAGACGATTGTACAGGGTCAAGTAACATTTTTTTAAATGAAATGCCATGTATATCAGAACATTTTTTGAAACCTTTTTGTGGCCTCCTTTCACTCCTGTACTATTGTTGACTTTCTCCCAACCCTGCAAAATTTAGCAATAAAAATTAAAAATGAGTTTTTTTTTTCAAATAATTCAAGAGAAAGTATTATAAAAAGCGTGTTACATGATACCCATAAAAACATCACACCAACAACAATCCAAAATTTGAAGGAAAGGATAATAAATGCTTTTAGAGGTATCACTTCGGCAATTTTATGAACAGTAGAAACCTCATTCCAAAGACGCATAAAAATGTGTGTCAATCAAAATGGGCAACATGCGGAGCACTTTTTATAATGATTTCTCTTGAATTACCAAAAAAGGATATATTTTTAATTTTTATTGCTGAATTTATTTTTTCAGTTATTGATCAATAAATAGCCATAGGGATACGCGTACAAAAATTGTTTGTTTTTCAATTCTACATCACATCGTCTAAAAATATACAGAATGTTTCATTTCAAGAAAATGAAGAAAATTCGGTTCAAATAATTGTAAATTTAAAAAATATTTTTGGCCATCCTGTATACTTTTAGGAAGTGAAAATGGCTGAGTGTCATCACACAGATGTCTCATAACTGGTACGTATTCTTTCTTCGATAATTGTGACTAATATACACGTGTAAATGGCATAATTTCAACAAAAAAAAAAATCATTACATCCAAGTGATTGGGAGACAGTCAATAAAAATACAGGAGTGGAAGGAGGTCACAAAGAGGTTTTTAAAAAATGTTCTGATATACATGGCATTCCATTTAAAAAAATGTTAGTTAACCCTGTAAAATCGTTTTGGCTCACCTTGTAAAGTATATTCGAAAATAATTATTGTCGGTTATAGACTTTTTTTGTCTAGTTTATTTATGTTTATAAATCAAGTTTCTAGCTATCATAGAACTCGACATATCGAAGTCGGACGCACTATTGCCCCATTATGCATAATAAATCAATGATTTAAAATATGTATCTATTATTTATTAGTCCTTTGTTTTCTTAAATGAATCATTTATAAGTCGCTGTTCAAATTTTTCTGTTAGTAATATCGAAGAACGAAAACATTCGGTTCACTTTAAATACCATATAGGTAGATTTAAGATATAAAATTAGTCAATACTGATGCGTTAACCAGGAAAATACCATTATTTAGTTTCAAAAAAATGACACCAAATAAAATATTACTATTTTTTTCGGTTAAAAAACGCATCACTATTGCCTGTAATGTTATATATTAATTCTATGATATTTAGAATGAACCAAATATTTAGGTTTTTCGATATTACTAGAGATAATAACTGACGACTTACACGATTATTTTTGTGATTTAAATATGCTAAGCCTTTCACTATTGCATCTCTTATTCATCAATTTTTATGTTCTTCTTTAGATTTTTTTCTGGTCAGCGGGTAGTAGAACTTTCTTTGCCTTCCATGATAATTATTTTACACAAAACATAGTATTGATTTTTTACTTAATTTGATAAAACAATATGAAGGCACTAGCAAAAACTGAAACATGACATTATGGTCTCAAATCAGATTTTTGACCGTGAGCTGATTCAGAAGAAATTATCCAAGAATATATAAAATTAAACTATCTTTAAACCAGCTTATGGATGTAAGTTTAATATTAAAATCTTTAACCAATTCCATGCAGATAGTAAAGCAAATATAAAAATTATACAAAATGTATCTGGCAAGCGTGTTTACTAAAACAAGAAATAATTAAAGAAGAGTTTAAAAGTCAAACTCTTGTTCTGCATTATAACAATGCAGATATGTATAATACTCCATTCACATTGATGTAGGTAAAAATATTAACAATGGGTTTGCCGTTTGCCTGTATTACATATATACTTAAGTACAATATTTCTTTGTTATTATCCATAAGACTCATATTTATATAAATGATGGAACAAATATTCTTAAATTATAAACAGATCGTTTATTTGATACACAATATGTCATTACTGGTAAGTAATTACACATTCCGTTTATTTACCTTCAACTTGGAGTATAAACCACGGTTGTTATGAAGGGGCTACGTGGGCCTCGCGTTCGTCAGCTACTGTATTGTCATAGGATTTGGAGTGCTAAGCAAACAGACGCGCTTAGTGTATTTGCCAGGCTGTCAGTTAGGCACTAACCGGACCCGTCATCCTGATAATGGCGTAGCTCAAGATTCAATGTTTGGATTTGATATCCACCGAATGAGACACTAAAATCTAAATATAATTTTTGTTTTTGGACAATTATGTGAAATGCAGATAAAAGTGTCTAAAAATTGTTTACTGAAAAGTAGATCCCTCGTCATGAATCATGAAGCAGCGTAAACAGTCAATCTGGATTACTACCAAAATTTTAATCTTATCGTTTTTTTTTTTGCAATATTGATTTTTCCTTTGAATATCCAGTAATTTATGTTAAATATGTTAATACTTACAAGAAGTGTCACTACTGACAATATTTTTTTAAATTGTATCCAGTGGTTTGAATTTTTGGCAACAATTAGCCAGTCTCAAATCTTTTTTAAACTGGAAATTACATCACATTTTCACTATTTTATTAATATCTTCTGTTCATTATATCTTGGATGCAATTTCTATCACGAGATATTTCTTTTAGAAAATTATAGACATCTGAAACTGTAAAAGGCAAATACGCGTGTGTACTAAAAAAAATGAGTCTCATAATTACAACCGGAAGTTATCATTCGATAATATTTATTTAAAGTTTTTTCAATATACTGACAATAAAAGATTATACAGGGTGGTTCAAAGTTTACCTTTTAAACTTTTAAAATAATAGGAGTTTCCTATATAAACTTACAGTTTTAAACTATCTCATGATAATGCAAACTTTCATTTATTTGAAGGTTTCAAAAATACAATGAAGCTAAGATCGAGATAACATGCTGCAAGAAAAGATTAGAACCGCCATCAGCGACATAAAAACCGGAAATTCGATGATAAACTATAGGCTTTGAATTTGTAAGACAACTGGCTGTGGAGGATGACGAATGCCCTAAGAAATACGAAAGAACTATATAACTATAACAGCCAAATACATCTATCAGAGAGGCAAAAAATCCAACCATTTAGCCGACCAAGCCGAAAAGATTCACAGTAACAATGGTCCAAACAATTTAAACCATGATTGCATAGAAAATACATATATTCGAAAATAAAATTATCGGTCATGATAATTAAATTACTCTTACGCGACAGCAATTCTTGGACATCATGAGCAAGCCTTCTGAACTGGTAAAGATTTTTAAAACATTACCAAACAAAAAAGCTTAGGGGAAAAGTGGTATTAAAATATAAAACACTACATAAATTAGACAATCCCCAAAGCCAAAACCGAAGCTACACGGGCGGGGGTTACACAAATGTAAAATGCGGACACACAACCGCTTCCTTCGACTTTGTCATTATCGAAGCCGGGATTTGAACCCGGGAGTAGACAGGCAGTAAAACCAGGTACATTTGTTACTTAACGCTCTAACCCACTGCGCTACCGAGTTAGGTATTGATTACAAGCTCCTCAAGAATCTACTGAGGAACGCCATATTGCAGCTTGCATACATTGTTAACGCAATCTCACGCCTGCTGCACTGACCACAACAATGGAAAAGTGCTGTGGTGGCTCCGATACCGACGCCGGGGAAAAACAATAAATTAGCAGTCAGTTGTAGTCGCACATTTCGTTGCTTTCGAGTGTTTCAAAACTAATCCAAAATATTATCCTGAACAGGATAAACGTTGTTTAGGATAGCCTAAACAGGATAGCCTAAACATAGCCTAAACATCGCAATTAGTTCGACTTCAAAAGGGGTCACGTCATTCAGCAGGTGATAAAAATCGTGAACGATGTCAAGGTGCAACACAACCTTTGAAAGAACATAACCATGACGCTACTGGATATTGAGAAAGCTTTCGATACCGTTTAGATACCAAGGCTCATTTATAAAAAGTGGCGTGCCAAGCCTGTGAGGGCGGAGAGGGCATGGAATTCTTGAGGCACAAATAGTAATGAATGAACAAAATAATGAGCACAACTTAATATGAAATAGACTGAAGTTCTTCAAAATTTACAGCAGAATTATAGTAATATTCTTCTTGTTTTTATACTCGTGAACTTATCCAAAACTACATTTAGGTCTATCTATATTTTTGATATATACCTACTGATGGTCGATGTTATAAAGGTGGAAGAGGCATTTAAATGAATTTTTGATTTACGTAATAGTTTGATGGTGATAATATGTTATCATTTCAAAATATTAATCAAAAGTATTAATAACATTTAATATGCCGGTAGCTTCTGCTAAATGTTTTGCTGACACATTTGATAATTCACACTGGACTGTGTCTAGTTGAAACGTTATGTGGTTAAAGAATATTTATATGTTTTATTTTGTATTTACTGCAACCTGTGACTTGTACCAGTTTTTTGTTTGTTACTTAATTTATTACTGATTGCAAACAAGAAAAACTTAATTTAATTAGTCTTGAGGATATTAGTAAATATAATGAAATGTCGACTAAACTAAGCAAGTAGTTTTTTTGTTTTAATTGACCTATTTCTACCAAATTGTAATATTAATATATAGCAGATCACCAATTACTTTAAGAAAGAAATGGATTATTTTCTATAATTATTCATCGAATTTTTACAAAGTGTTTTACTTGGGGGTGATAGGACGACAATATTTACAGGGGATGAGGGGACTTACTTGCGTCTTCCTAGCCCCTCCCTAAACACGCCACTGTTTATAAATTATATATCTCTATTTTTCTATCTAATTAGACTTTTACCTAAGAGGTAGAACGCTACAAGTTCGAGTGAATAACAAACTGCCAACTTCGCGGGATATTCGCACGGACGTCCCGCAAGGGTCGGTCCTCGCAACAAAATTATTCAAATTATCCATCTCGGACTTTCCCCTTTTCCCCAATACGAAACTGGCGTTATACGTATACGATACTGGAGGACCGTATAGACTTTACGATTCTTGGACGAAAGCTCACGTATAGCCACAGCTAAAGCATCCAAGCAACAAACCAGGCTTACATGATTATGTCGATGGAGTATTTATGATGGGTGGAAGGTGTGGGCAAACAAGGTAAAACGGAGGCAATGATGGTGTTTATTAAAAATTTTAACAACGAAATCTTGAATCCAATTTCGATTTGTGGCACAAAAATCAAGCAAAATATATCGTAAAGTAGCCATTTAGGCGTATACTTAGATAAAGGTTTAACATTTTCGAAACACATAGACCATGACATAACTGTACGAATTTACACAAACTGTTTTGGAAAACTAATTTTTGCACCTCATTACAAATTCTACAAGATATACTCAGCTGTGTCCCGACACTGAACCACTAGCAGATTGTGTCAGAAATATTTTTCAAAATTGTACATGAAGAACTTGATGAACATTCCGCTAACATCCAATATCACACTAATTAAAGAGCATAACCCACCATTTTGTATAAAACACAAATTACCTTACCAGTCGTTGTCCATTTTTGACATCCCCTTTAGACTACCCCCATATTATATATAATAATATGCAAAATTCAAAAAATTTTCCTTTATTTCGTTTCTGTTGCTATTTTGCAGTTTTGATGGAGAAATAACTTGTTATTGACAGGATCTATCAATAATTCTAAAAGTTTGAAAAGTAAACTTTAGACCACCCTGTATATTCGGAGATAAATCGCACTCCCAGTTCAATAGGCATGTAAAAATATCACCATATTTATTAAAATTTATTTTGAGATTTATGTACCAATTTCTTAATACATATCATCCAACTAGTTTTGCGCTAAACACATACAGACACTGAGAGCGAAGCCGGTAACGCCATCATGGGCGCCGACTTATCAAAATTTCAAAGGGTGCATGAGTTAAACTTTAATTACAACTTTTGAGTTTTTTTAAATGATTTTTTTAGTAAAATAAATTCACATATAGAAAATATTGAAAAAAAATCTTGAGCCATGTATCTACCTAAAGGTTATAGAAATAATAATACCACCTGCTGCACTAAAATAAACAGAAAAAGCTACTCTGTGGACTTGATGTAGTTATAAAAATATATAAAAATATTGTCATACTGACTATCATAGGTATAGAGTTGTTAGCTTATTTAACAACGCAATGGATCGTATTCCGTCTCACAAGCGACCAGTTTATAAATTCATTTGCTACATTATCCACATTTAGAGCCCATCTTTTTGCTTGATGGGCATGTAGCATTGCAAAATAATATAATCTCTGTTGTCCTATGGTGGCGAATATACGTTTTACTCGAAGGCAGGTGAATGACCGCTCCGCCATGCATATTGACGTAAGAACTGTCACCAAACAAGTTATGAACTGTTTAAATTCACTTAGAATTTCACCGGTTATATGGCCATTTTGACGATTTCGAAAGAAAATCAATACTTCATTGAAATTTTTAATTTTACAATCATCCTACTTAGCAATATTAAAGAACTTATAACGGTGTTCATTCAGGCATTTTTCGTTAAAATCTGACCCATAAAAATTGGTGACAGTCTTCACATCTTCTGATCCAGTGCCGTTTTTATTAAAAAGTCCATTGTGTCAAATTGTAATCTTGTATTGAGACTACTAATGTTCGATCAGGTAATTGATGACGAATCATCCAGACGACGAGAAAGTTTTCTTTTGCCAGACAGAACCAGCTGCTTTATTCTGCGCACTTCTTCAAAGTTTCGTCTCACAGAAATTCGAAATCATTTCCTCATTGTTGATGTAACGATTTTTTTCAAAATATCTACGCTATTAATAGCATTTTGCAAGTGTTTTTTGAAGTTGAGAGTTCAATGTTTCTATCCTGGCAAAAACCTTGATTATCAATTAGAAGACAAAACATTATTAAACTGTATGACACTTGTTTCAACATTTGTGGTAGATGCACGTTTCGAACCCAACAAACTGAATCGTTGTTCTTCCGGCTATCTTTTTTCGTCTGTTCGGGTTGCGGGGTTGGTGAAACTGACACCCGAAAATGCATGTGATTGACCCATTTGGCATATTTCTTCCAACATCATCGAGCTTTAACAGTATAGATCAGCGAATTCGATTTAGGATTTAAGTGTACGTTTATTGTTATTTTAAAAGTCCAATAAAATTCGTAAGTGTAATTTAGTTATTTTATGATGCATAACTTCAATAGGTGCACGTGCCCCGATGTACTCATGTAGTCGGCGCCCGTGACCGCTATGTTGTTAGTTTTGCTTATTTTTTTATTTATAAATCAAGTTAAAATAGTTTTGAAAAAGTCTGATATATAACACAAAAATTAATGTAGGTATTCGCGAAATAGTTTGCTAACATAATAGTCTTAAGTCACTAAAAGACAATAACATGCATAAACACATGACACCATTGGTTCGGCAGTAGAATAGTTCATGTTATTTCATCAATTATTCTTAAACTATTTTTTTTATGTAATAAAATTTAAAATGGTAACAGCTTATACAGTGTGGAAATTAAGTAAAGCATAAATTCAGTAA
Organism: Rhamnusium bicolor; assembly: GCA_029963845.1. Classification (NCBI taxonomy): domain Eukaryota; kingdom Metazoa; phylum Arthropoda; class Insecta; order Coleoptera; family Cerambycidae; genus Rhamnusium; species Rhamnusium bicolor. The sequence goes on along the minus strand of JANEYF010003724.1, from coordinate 8,035 downwards.
TTCCGTTGATATTAATTTTTTGGAAAAAATCTCGAAGGGGTATAGCGATTTTAACTTCAGCAAATATTTTCAGTCTATTTTCAGTTTCTTATGTCATTTATTTTCTAAGTTATGACGTCATCGACTTTTTTTTTAAACGACAATCTATATTTTTTATTATTGATTTTGGTAGTAGCTTTTATTCCCGTTCTGACCGTATAAAATTTTCAATATGTTGTATTTGAAAAAATCGAGAAAAACAATCTTAAAGTTCAAATAATAAAAATTCATTAAATTGGGAAAATTTATCTAGTTGCCTAAGTTTGACGGAAAGTTATCGACGGCACATTCGTTTTTATTTTGAAATTATACAAATAGTTGAAAAATCGAACTAATGTGACACACCGGCAACTAGATAAATTTTCCCAATTTAATGAATTTTTGTTATTTGAACTTTAAAACTGTTTTTCTCAATTTTTTTTCAAATAATAACATATTGAAAATTTTATACGGTCGGAACCGGAATGAAAACTACTACCAAAATCAATAATAAAAAATATAGGTTATCGTTTAAAAAAAGTCGTGGACGTCATAATTTAAAAAAATAAATGATATAAGAAACTGAAAATAGACTGAAAATATTTGCTGAAGTTAAAATCGCTACACCCCTTCGAGATTTTTTCTAAAAAAATTAATATCAACAGAATTACTGAATTTATGCGTTACAAAGTTCAAATAACAAAAATTCATTAAATTGGGAAAATTTATCTAGTTGCCGGTGTATCACATTAGTTCGATTTTTCAACTATTTGTATAATTTCAAAATAAAAACGAATGTGCCGTCAATAACTTTCCGTCAAACTTAGGCAACTAGATAAATTTTCCCAATTTAATGAATTTTTGTTATTTGAACTTTAAGACTATTTTTCTCGATTTTTTTTCAAATATAACATATTGAAAATTTTATACGGTCGGAACCGGAATAAAAACTACTACCAAAATCAATAATAAAAAATATAGGTTGTCATTTAGAAAAAAAGTCGATGACGTCATAATTTAAAAAATAAATGACATAAGAAACTGAAAATAGACTGAAAATATTTGCTGAAGTTAAAATCGTTATACCCCTTCGAGATTTTTTTCCAAAAAATTAATATCAACGGAATTACTGAATTTATGCGTCACTTAATTTCCACACTGTATATGTATAGATACTGACAACTGACAACATAATATGTGATGCAGAATCATATACATAAAAAAAATTCAACTGTCAATGTAGTGGGACGTCTCCAAACTTTTTTCGGCGTCACACATTAAAAGGTCTAGACGATTCACAGATATTATTAACACTTGCCACAATATTCACACGAAATAATGTAAATAGTATAAATATAATTTTTGGAGCTTTCCCGTCATTATTTATGTTTCGATAAAATAGATCTATATTGGTATGAAGTACAACATGGAATATATGTTGTGAAACGAATTTTGATGCAAATAGTTTTTCCGTCCATAATATAAGTATAAATTTTGTAGTTATAAAACACTTGTTATATTTGACTTCGTCAATAAATATCAAAATGCTTAAGTATTTGATAAGTATATGGTAATTGTATGTCAAATAGAAAACGGTACAACACATAATTCGACTAGTCGACCATAAGTAAATAGACGACAAGGTAAAACATGAGTGCCTAAAGTGTTTATTTAAAAATTATACAAACAAAATCATGCAAAATATTTCATTGGTTGATATTATATGATACAATCTGTCAACTTTTACTTGTGTATTAAAACTTTATCCGTCAGCATAAACAGACTTATATAAATATGGACACGTTAAATATTTTATTCTCTATTTATCTACTATACATATAATTTGTTTGTGCTTTATATCAGTGGCGGTTCGTGGGTTAAAAGATAGGGAGGTCAATTAGAAAAGTTTACTGTATTACCTACCTTTTAAAATGATTTAAATTCCAAGTCGATCCTCCGGTCTTTTTGAGATGCAAAGTGGTCAATTACTTTTTTCATTATCTTCTTTATTAATGCCCTTGCTATGGTAAGCATAGCTAAAGAAGATAACCTTTCCTGACCTATGGTATTTCTTAAAAATGTCTTTATTCTTTTTAAGGTGGAAAAACAACGTTCACTTTCGACGGTAGTCATAGGGAGAGTACACAAGATTTTTAACAGTTTGACACATTCAGAAAAAGTATTGCACAAATTATTGTTAATAAAAAGCTGTAACAAAGCAACTGCACCTTCACTATTGCAAAAATCTTCTCGGCTATATAATACTTCTGATTCAGTTTTAAGTTTCAAATGATTTATGACTGGATACTCCGTTTTAACTAATTTAAACATATCTTGAGGAAAGCTTTTTTATAATCTTTAAATCGATCTGCGTGAAATAACTGAGACACTGCTAAATGATTACTGAAACCAAACCTGTTTTTGATTTCAGATGTAATTATATCACAAACTTCTAAAGAAATTCTCCTTTTTGATTCTTCCGTTTTACATCTCTGGGGAGACTGCATGGATGTCTCCTCCAAATAGTTATTCAAAATTTTATTTCTGATGTCTTCAATTTTACTATTAAAAACGCCAATACACTTATTTACTGTTATGACATCGATATTACATTTTTGTAATTGATTGAACAATATATTACAATGAGGCATAACTAAATGAAAAAAAAATTTAACCAGTAAAGAAAATGTTCATTTTGTAAGTAGTTTTTTAAACCAATAGCTTGTTTTAGAGTGTTGTTTTCTAATTCATTATCAATGATTTTTTCTAAACAATCTAATAATTCTGTTCGATAGGTATAAACAGTCTCTATGCACTTTGTATTAAAATTCCATCGTGTTGGAGCCGCTTTAGGTAATCTCACCTTAACAACATTATCTAACACGGCAGTTCTTTTTGGCGATTTTCCAAAGAATGAAGAAAAGCTACGTAAATTAGCAAAAAAAATGTTATGCTTTTATCCTGACTGGATGCTTTTTGTAAAATTAAATTTAGTTGATGAGCGTAACAATGAATAAAATTTGCTGAAGGATAACTTTTTTTAATTTCGGCTTGTACACCTCCAAAAGCACCACTCATTACTGATGCTCCATCGTAACTTTGTGCTATCAATTTTTCAGGACTTTCATTAATTTTCAGACATTCTAACTTTTAAAATTACATCTGTCAAATGCTGCGATGTCGTTCCTTGAGGCTGAATAAATTTTCAAAATCTCTCGCATACAATACTGTCTAAAACGTATCTAAACACAAAAACTACTTGTACTTTATTCATAACCCAACTTATGTCCATCTTTCAGTTTTAATATATTTTGTACAACACTCATATTTAATAGTAAACACCAAAAACACTGTTTTATTTAATTTCACGACAAGTAAAGATTTACTAATAAAATGTTCACAAATATAAACATTAAAAACAACGCGACAGAATTTACCGACCAACGCGTACCTAGTCAGCATTAAGACTGCTCACTGCTCTACTGAACTTAGTGAACTTCGTTCGTTACCGTTTCCGTAAAATGTGTCAGGGACATTGTCCCCGCCAGTGTTTTCTGTCTCTTTTGCTTTCTGACGATTCGCGCATAAATCTATTTCACTTTAATTTGTTGTAAATTCGGTCCGTAGCTAGCTTTGAGAACAAGTTGTGGATTGACCCAAGATTTTTTAAATTCTATAAATGAATAATGTAATGAATATGAATGTAGAGGCTCGGTGCTCGGGGGGATACGAAATCCTGCGATCTAGATATTTGAATTGTATTGTGCATAGAATGAAAAATATATATTATATATTTTTAAACTTCAGAAAATGAATAGCTCTATTTTTTTTATTTGTTTGTGGGAGGTCATTGACCAAATGACCCTATAGAAGAACCGCCAGTGCTTTATATATAAAATAGCTATATTTATCATATTAATATTAGGCATGCTCTTTATGTTGTAGAATTTTTATAAATTTTGTAGGAATTATCTTTAATATATTTTATCATTATAGCTGCTTTTAACTAAAAATATTTCTATACTGTCGGGTTTACACTTCATATGCCCAAAAATAAACTGACATTCAGGGTGTCATATTTGAGAGCGAAACACCCTCTGAAACGCGTTGATTGACTTAATTTTTTTTATTTGTGACGTAGTACTCGATTAGCTCTATGTAGCTATACGAAAAAAATTGAAATTCTCATATTCTCAAGGCCTAAATGGGTCGAACTTCTTCCTATAAAAACGAGGTTGCCAGTCTTGCACTGAGCCCTTATATCCCCATTCGGTTTTCTTAAAGAGAAAACGAAATTTTAAAGCAAAAACTCGGCGGAATTCATGTGAATATGAATATGAGAATAGTTGAAAAGTAGCACTTTTGATTTGTCCCAATCTAGGAGGGCCCGCCAGTTTGATTTTCCCCGTGGGCCCGTAACGACTCTCCATGGACCTAGGGCTACATCAGATACCCAGGTATGAAGTAGAAACTATTGCAAAATTTCTCTACTTAACACCAGCTTTTAAATATTGTCCTGATCCTATCATTAGCATCCGTTCTAAATTTATTCTCAAGTACAGCGAATGGTACACGAATTGATGTTTTTTCAGTTGAATTCTTCAACAATTTTCCTCATTGACCGACCATATCTCCAACTGAATGAATGATTTCACTTATTTCTGCCAAATTCAGTATCATAATATCGAAAAACAAGAATGTGATTTTCTACTAGGTTTTGCAACGTTTCTCTTTGTTTTCTTTTTTGTTATATTGTCATAATATATTTGACAGATATCGTTTACTAAAAACGCTGCCCACAACAAGATCTGGAAAAGTGAAGAATAAACGAGGTTTTAAGTTAAAACAAATTAGGTATCCTTTTTTTGATAAAAGTTCTATTAAAATATGGAATGAAAATGAAAATATAATAATAAAATTTTTTTTATTAATTATTTTGTAAGTTTTTAAAAAATTTATCAGAGATAAGTATAACATATATATTTTTAAACAATTATTTTTCCCTGCTATTTACCAAAACGCTGAAACTTGGATTATAAAAAAAATAATGTGCACATTTTGTTCAGTACGGCTAACTCAATAATGTTATTTTAATTCTAACTACTCTGTTCAGTAAAACCAAAAATAAATAAAATAAAAGTACTCACCAGTTTAAAAATCACTTCAAAACTTTAAAACATCCACAGACACGTGTTCCTGCATCGTTGCGTCTTTAGTATGGCCCTTTGAAAGCTCCGAAAGTTACTGCGAATCTTAGTAAATCTTAATGTAAGTAATTAATACTTATGGCATCAGAGAACAGAGTAATTGAAATTAGGCATCCTTTTCTTGGTAAAAATTCTATTAAAATATAGAATGAAATGAAAATATAATAATGATAATTTTTTTTTTGCTTATTATTATTTTCCAACTTTTACAAAAAAAGCTATCTGTTTTAAATTATTCTAACCCTACGGGGAACTTCCATTGTATAGTTTCAATTATTCTGTTCTTTGAAGCCATTAATATTTATTACATTAGGATTTACTAACAACATTCACAGTTACTTTCGGAGCGTTCAAAGAACCATACTGAAGACGCAAAGATGCAGAAATATGTGTTTGTGGATGTTATTATAAAGTTTTGAAGTGATTGTTCAACTGGTGAGTACTTTTGTTTTATTTATTTTTTGTTTTACTGAACAGAGTAGTTAGAATTAAAAATAATATTATTGAGTCAGTCGTACTGAACATAATGTACACATTATCTCTTTTAAATCCAAGTTTCAGCATTTTAGCAAATAGCCGTGAAAATAATTGTTTAAAAAGATGGTAAACTTGAACTTAGCCGAGAGAATGCAGATAATTCGTTCAGTTGGTGATAATGATCGGTCAATGAAAAAGGCTGCTGAAGAATTCAATGGAAGACACCCAGATTATGAGCCAAGCTATCATACGACGGTCTTCAGAATAAATGCGAGGTTCAATATAACTGGAAAAGTTTCTGAAAAACGAGAATCAAGGCAGAGAGAAAATGCAGACAGACATATATTCTATATTATTTCCGAGAAAATCTGACAATCAGCTTGAGGCAAGCCTCACGGGATTTACATGTAAGTGTAACAAAAATATTCACATTGTTTCGATCTTAATTTAATTATAGAGTGTTATTCTTTTTTTTGTGTCGTGTGGAATAATTGGCAATAATAAAATGTTGTTCCGGTTACCGGTCCTCAATTATTAATCATATTTTTTCGTATATATTTATTTGGTGTATGTGCATATCCAGAGGGGCAGTCAACCCGAGTTTCTGACCAGAACAGCCGCGAGGAAATCCCAGATTGCCAACATCCGATCAGGGCAAGCAAAAGGTAAGACTGCTTATCTCTGTATATCGCATAATTTGCTATTTCGCTCAAAGTCGAGTGTTGAGTAGGAAACTATTCAACACACATGTTTGAAGAAAAATAAAGTACTTCCTTTTTAAATGAAAATTATGCATATGTTAGAAGGAGGTAATGACGAATGGAGGATGGGATTCTGTTTATTTTGCCAAGGGGAATATTCAGATGACGAAAACTTTATAGAAAATATTCTGTTGACCGAGGAGGCGACATTTAACTCTTATTGTGCGTTTATACTCAGAACTCTAGGTACTGGGCAACAGAGAACCTACACTGGATGATAAATTTAAAAAGGCAATATTCACACAAAATGAATATTTGGTGGGGATCTTCAACAACCGTATAGTGGGTCCAGCGTTTTTTTGAGGAAAATTAAACGATGAAAGATGTCTTAATTTCTTGAACACGGATTTATGGGATTTTTTGGAAGTAATAAATATTGAAGAACAGAGAAATGTTATTTTTCAACTAGATGGTGCCCCTATACATTATGCGCTTATTGTACTGAGATATCCTAATAAAAAAACTTCAGGAGAGATGAATTAGACGGAATAGCTGGTTTAGTCATTTTATAGAGCGTCAGTTGAAAAGTTAAAATTTGAAAATTCGCCATTTGTAACAAATACCTTTAATGAGATATCGAGCTCAAATTTTGTATAATGGTATTTGAGACATGTCCAAATCTAATATGCTATCCACTTTGTCCGTAAAAAAGTCTAATAGCCAATCTCGAAATTTCGACTCATTTAACGGACTTGAAAATATGAAAATTTAAAATTTTTCGACATGGTCAAATATAGCCCATCGAGTAATACATTCTAATTAAAAAAAAAAATTAAATCAGTCAACGCGTTCCAAAATAAGAGGGTGTTGCAGTCACAAATAATGTGTGATAAAATAATAATAAATTTGAAGTATTTTATAATTTACAGGAATGGAGTTAACAAACATATGTAAATAATTTAAATAAGTTAGATGGTCTTTCGGAACACAATCAATCGCAATATCCCATCAGATTTGATACGTGTGTAAGTAATACCTCATTTTTAGGGAAAAGGAAATTAGACTAGAGAATCCAGAACCGGTAGCTATTACTGCCTCATACGGTTGACAGACAAATAAAAGTAAAAGTATAAAATGAATAATAAAATACATACCGCTTGATACGTATTATTCAGAATGACTGAGGGCTGCCATCGCATTAGAGTGCATGGTCACAACTAATATTCGTTCTGCATTCGTGGCTGTTAAATTTGGCTGTTGAATTTGGTCTGTACATATCTGTATCCTAGATGCAAAATTCGGTTTTTGTTTGCCTCGGTCAGATGCATAACTGGGTATTTGCTATTAACCATCATGGTGCAGTTGTATGTACGACGTGAGCCGTAAGCCTGCATATGTTTGCTTCCAGAACTGCCGTCAGTGTTTACAGATTAATGAACTTTTTTTAGTAATCAAATAACTAATTAAAGTGGTTTTATTGTTTTACTGGTATTTGCGCATTTTATTTGCAAAACTTGGTTTTTGAATCCTTTAACTATAATTATTTTCAAAATATGTGATTTTTAGCAAAAAATTCAATCTTCTAATCGTAAATGTCTATAGTGTTATTTTTTATATAATATAAATGATATA
>JANEYF010003722.1:145000-173708 GCA_029963845.1 Rhamnusium bicolor | reverse complement strand
TTGGTTCCATCATAATTACACCATATTTAATCGTAAAAGTGAAGATGTCTTACGAAAATTACGAGAAATATGATATAGAATGCTTTATTCAAAGTAATAACAATTGTGATATTGCATCCGAAATATATTTCAATCCCTATCCAGAAAGAAGACTACCTAATAAAGCTATTTATAAGAGGTTAAAAGAAAATATCATAATTTGTGAGTCCCTCAACAAGCCAATACCAAAAAATTACAACATTGAAGATGCTGAAGAAACTTCTATAACTGTAATTGGAATGGCGGTTGCAAATCCTTCAATTTCAAGTCGTCAAATTGATTCTGATTCTGGGATATCAAGACGTCGAGCTTTGGCTATTTTGAAGACACACAAATTTGGGCTTTATACAATAAGGAAATGTAGTTTGGACAGATGAAGCCTACATTAGCAGTGCGGGAATTTTCAACAGGCATAACGAGCACTATTGGTCTCATATAGACCTCGCCGTACCGTTGACGTGCGATCTCAGGCTTTGGTTTTAGTGTTTGGTGTGCTCCACGTGGCAATCGTGTTTTAACATATCACATATATCAAGAAAATCTTAATGGCCAGCGGTACTACGAAATCATAAACCAGAAAATTATTGAGGAATTTATGAACAATCTACCCTTAATTGAGGCAAGAAATCAGTTCTTCCAACAAGGTGGTGCACCACCTCATAATATCAGGACCGTTTCAGAATTATTAAATACCAATTTTGGAAATAACTGGATGGGAAGTAACGCATGAGTGAGGTGATCACAACGATCACCTGATTTAATGCCACTGGATTTTTCTTTTGGGGTCACATTAAAGACAATTATACAAGAAAACCAATACCGACATAAATGACAAAATTTTATAGACTGTGTGAATTCCATTTCAAATCTTCATATTTATAACGCAGTCTAGAGTGTTATGAAGAAGTGTAATTTATGTATCGAACATAACGGACATCAGTGTGAATATTTACTTTAATTTGAATTTTTATTTTGTAATTGTAATGTATTATAAAATTAGATATAAATATCTGCTTTTTTGGTCTTGGCTTGTTGAAGGACCCACAATTAATGAGATTTTCTTATAACCTCTCAAAAAATAGCTTTGTCTTCTTTCTGATAACGATGGAAATATATGCTTCACCGAGTTACCCTACACAAATATCGAAATTCACCCTGTACAATACAAATAATTCATTTTAACGTTGAAATAATATTTCAGGACTTTTGCGTTTATTATCTATATTTTAAAACAGAGAAATCAAGATAAATAAATTATCCGCACTTTACAGTTGGCATTTCCTACATATTTTATTTGCTTATTCGATAGTATTTATAAATATGTGCACACAGAATTTTACCGGATATTTTTGAGCCCCGGAAAGGGGTTAGAATAAGCAAAGTTTTGAATTTTAGTCTTATGACGTCATCCGACTGGATTTGGCGCCAAACACAAGCAGCTAGTGAAAGCGAAGTATTGCCAGTTTTACGTATTGTTTGAAAGCATGATTGGTGATTGATTACTCATTTTATTCTAAATACAACTATAAATTTATTTACATAGAATTTTTTTACCTTAGTACGAAGAGAAAATTTTATTTGTACCTGTTTTAAAACTTTTAAACATTTAAATATTTTAAAAAAATCAGCAGAAATCGAATAAGTTAGGTTATATTATATTTACTCTCCGCTTCAGTTACGGAATTGACGATTGAAAACAAATATTAATTAATTATTATAATCATTCTTATTTATATTTAACTTTAACCTGGTTATGTTGATTTTATTTGAATAGTATTGGAGCGTACATTTTATTAAAAAAGCGTAAAAAATTTTACCGTTTTAAAAAATAATTTAAATTATAAATAATGAATAGCAATAATAAATAGTAAATAATATGTATATATGTAATATATACATTATGTTCAAAAATACATAAATACTTACCTTTTATTTTGTATCCAAATTAAAATAGCCTTGAAAAATGTTTGATATAACACAAAAATTAATGTACAAATTCACGAAATCGTTCAAAATCACAAATATTCTCAGAGTTTTCAGCTACCAAAACAATACTTAAGAGGGCTAATCGAACCAGTGTTTGTAAGGTAATTTTTAAAAATTTATTTCTTCCATACGGTTTGGTCAAATTACACCAAATTTGGAGAATCAGTAGTTGAAAGTGTATTAGAGGGTACATGTATATTTATTTTAATTAATTCTCACTTTATGTAGGGGAAATTTATACTGTAAATATAAGTGAAATTTGAACGTGATTAGCTCCTGAATTATGATATCAATCGGTAAAATTCGAGGTAAAATTCATACATGTCTTCTAGAATGAATCTTCATAATTATGCTCAGCAAGTTTCAAACTTTTATTCCGTACTATTTGGTTAAAATGAATTTTTTAAATAAGTATCTTTATCACTACAAATGGAGCAAGGAAGTGTTACCCCTATCGGGAATCGCACCTCAATAAAGTCGGTGAATAGAACGTCCAGTGAAGGTATAGTCAAGAGCAAAATTATTCAGCGGCGCATGTATAAAATCTTTCTAGAGAGTGACATAGCTATCCGAAACTTTTCCCTGACTAGGCCCCTTAAATAAAGATAATATTCTAGCACAGGTTCGGCCATATCACAGGGCGCATTATTTCATTAGTTGATTAATTTGCAGCAATTTTAAATTAATCCAAACTTTTATAATCTTTTTTGTAGATAATTTTTTTTTAAAATCCAACCACTTATGGATATTGCTTACATATACAGGGTGTCTCACCAGAAGCTTTATCGTTCGATATAGGGAAAAGTACGCACCAGATAACTTTGAAAATTTAGGGAGCTACTAACGACAGTGTGGCCAATCCAACTAAAATAATTACAAGCATCTGGCACTTCCGGTTATACCGAAAGTCAATTCCAACTTACTTATTATAAATGGGATACCCTATATATTTTAGGGTTTTCGAAAAGAGCATAAAATTCTGAGTCAATAACATGTAGGATACTCTATGCCGTTTCAGAGATATTTGACATTTTAAAAAAATTTTGACGTGTAATGGTTTACAATAACCTTTATAACTTTCTTCGTGTAAAAGATACTCATTTACTTTTTGGCATGCAGAAAGACCATAAGGTGAATTACGCTCTACAGTTTAAAGAAATTCAATAATAGTGTTCCATTTTTGACGTTACATTTTGTAAATTTTAAACCGCGATATTTGCTTAAGTCAAATGGAACACCCTGTTTTTTTTTACATCAAGTTATGTATAATTAAATTCTTTTTTTTTCTGATATAAGCATTGCGGGGGTTTAAGTTACAACTTTTTTGAAATTTTTGCGATTTTCTTAGAAATTCAAGAATTTTTTTGTAAAAAATTTTATCAAATTAGCAATTATTAGAAACAATCAGTAATTCTCTTATGTCAAAAAATGCCACCAAACGCGGTGGCATTTTAAACAATTTAAACGCAAATTACACCCACGAAAACTTTTTGAATTTGTTTATTATTTATGGAGAACGTGATAAAGTAATATCAAGAACTTGTAGTACATTTGTTACTACTAGATATCCACAACACTAAACACTGTAACATGCCTATTAATTAGATTGAAGACACTTTGCATAAACTAAAGTAGCTAAGATAAAATCAACTAAAAAACATGATTCCATTTTAACTTAATAATTGTTTACAATTCCGCTCTCGAACCTCCACACATTTTTCGCATCTTCGGATTAGTTCTTCATGGGTAGCTCTTTTAATTGAATCCTGTGATAAGTTTTAAAATGCATTTCTTACTCTCTGCATACAATTTTCAATAGTTGTTAATGGGCTCTCATAAACTTTATTTTTAATAGTTCCCCAATAAAATAATCTAAAATTGATAAATCAGACGAGCGAGGAGGCCATAGGAAAGGTCCATTATTGACGATCCATTGATTGTAAAAAGTTTCTTGTAAAAAAATTATTTATCAAATACGCGTTATGTGGGAGAGCAACGTCGTGCTGATAAGAGTTTCTATGTTCGGCGAGAGGTAAATTTTCTAAATAGTTATTATTCAAATTTTGTAAAATATTTAGATCTTTCACCTAAAAAAAAAAAAAAATTAACTATACATGTTGGAAAGAAGAAAAAGAAATCTTTATAACTTACTATTTAAATTTTCCTGATAAAATTCTAAGGCCACCACTCTATCGTTTCTTATGGTACAGTAAACATTAAACTGCCAACCTTCTTGAAAATTTCACTCCCTGAACACATGAGGATTCGAGTCACTCCAATAATGCGAATTGTGTCGATTAAAAAGTCCATTTTTGGTAAATTTAGTTTCATGTGGTCATATAATATTTCCCAAATAAAAATCGTCGCGTTATTTTATTAGAATAAATTCACAAAAATTTTCTCTTCTTAGGAAATCTGTTTCTTTTAATCGTTGAACCATTTGGAACGAAAACGGGTGAAATTTATTTTTAATTAAGATTCTGTGAACTGAATCCTTGCATAGTCCCAATTCCAGAGCAGCTTGTCTTAATGACATCATTGGAAATGCATGAAAATATCTACGTTTTCGTCATCAATAATAGGGTTCCGCTTTTGAATTCTTGCTTTGACAGAACTATAGTTTTTAAAAATATCCAGTATGCCTTTTACAATGTTTGGTGACGGTTTCCGTTTTTGTGGATATCGAGTAACAAATGTACTACAAGTTCTTGATATTATGTTATCACATTCTCCATAAATAAACAAATTCAAAAAGTCCCTGTGGGTGTATTTTAAACACGGTGGCATTTTTTAACATAAGAGAATGACTGACATTACTGATTGCTTCTAATCATGGTTAATTTGATAAAATCTTTACTAAAAAATTCTTGAATTTCTAAGAAAATCGCAAATATTTCAAAAAGTTGTAACTTAAACCCCCATAATGCTTATATCAGAAAAAAAGGAATCTAATTATACATAACTTGATGTAAAAAAATACAGGGTGTCCATTTGACTTAAGCAAATTTTTGCGGTTTGAAGTTTACAAAATGTAACGTCAATGTAACACTTGGTATACTATTATTGAATTGCTTTAAACCGTAGAGCGTAACTCACTTTATGGTCTTTCTGCATGCCAAAAGCAAATGAGTATCTTTTACATGAAGAAAGTTATAAAGGTTATTGTAAACCATTACACCTGTCAAAAATTTTTAAAATGTCAAATATCTCTGAAACGGCTGTGTTTAGGCATAGGGTATTCTACATGTTTTTGACTCAGAATTTTATGTTCTTTTCGAAAATCCTAAAATATATAGGGGTATTCCATTTAAAATAAACAAGTTGGTATCGACTTCCGGTATAACCGGAAGTTCCAGATGCTTGTAATTATTTTAGTTGGATTGACTACACTGCCATTAGTAATTCCCTATATTTTCAAAATTTTCTGGTGGGTACTTTTCATTATATCGATCGATGTAGTTCCTGGTAAGATAGTATAGTATAGTGTAGATTCATATACAATAAAAAAAATTTAACTTTTAATACAGTGGGACATCCCCATTGCGGGAAAAATACTTAAATACTGTTTTATAGTATATTTTCTTCTCTACATCGGTATTTCAATTTCAATCAATTTTAGGTGCCATTTTTCCAAAATATTGGTGAACGTCGCACTCATTTTTGCCAGAAAATATTTGATTTTGATTACGATCTAGAATCTACCTGTATACCAAAATTCAGCTTTTTTATAATTCATGCGATCAAGTCATACCTTCTATTTCCCCACCGACCGGCCTAAATAGTATTTATTCCATTTTGTTTTAATTGAACTTTTCATTTTATCAACTAAAATTAAATTAACTTGTCGTACTTTTTTATTACTGCGTGTGCTTTATTTTTACCACACAGCAGGCCCTTTTTATATAATATTTATTGAGGATTTGTACTGAATTAATAATATTTTGAAACAAATGCGAAGTCCACCATCAACGAAGCAAAAATAGCTGCATATCTTATTTTTACGGAAATATTTTACATTGCAATCACATCGTTTAAAATAAACATGTAGACAACAAAGAATAAGAATCTCTAAATTTAAAATGCTTTTAAACCCTCAGACGCGTTCAAAAATAAAAACGCGGTTACAAGGGGTCACGAATCGGGTGACTCACAAAAGTATAGATGTGGGGTTTTACCTACTACTTGGCCGCCCACTAGAAATTCTTTGGTGTTCGTATATACATATACTTATATTGCTTCATGCCTTCGGTGTTTATGATCGAAGCTTCATGCAGATCAAAGATATCACTTTCATGCAGCCTGATTTGAATCGATGCGAGTTGATCAAAACGAGAAGTTTTAATTTACTAGTTACCTCTATGTCGTTTTTAAATTGAAATTTAAACAAAGATGACACTGTTTATTATTATAAGGACTGGACAGTGAACACCGCATGCATAAAAAAAAAAGTATATAAAAAATGTTGTAATGAAAAATATACATATGTATATTCAGACAAGTTGTTTAGATATAGATGCGGCGTTCGCAGCTGAAAATTGCATGCTTGCGATTCACCTACTATTGTATACAGTGTCCCAAATTGATAGTGTGAGAGTTTTATTTAAATGTAGATGCTATAAATTTGTGTGCACAATTTGTGTTAAAACTGTAGTGTTTTTAGAAGATTTTAATAATAAAAATTTGACTAGTTCGCATAAAGTCTTTAGGCATCTAACAATCAAAATTTCTCCCTTAAGACAGTTAACAATAAAAAATAATAACAATAAATTGAAATAAACATTTAATTTCCAGTTTACTAAACAAGGGTTCCCTTGTAGTGTTTTTAAAATATTTTAATAATAAAAATTTGACTAGTTCGTGCATAAAGTCATTGTGCATCTAACAATCAAAATTTCTCCTTTAAGACAGTTAACAATAAAAAAATAATAACAATAAATTGAAATAAACATCTAATTTACAGTTTATTAAACAAGGGTTCCCTTATCTATTAGTGTGGTAAAAATTATAAAAAAATGTAAAAAAATTATAAAAAGTTAAATTTCTGTTTCTTACTTGTGTACCAGTGGAGTAGAAACATTCTTTTTATTCTAAAATGACACTATAATGCAATATAAAATTAAATAATGGAATGCAATGCGTGCAAAATTTCAAGTGATGAACAATCACATTTTAGATGTGATGGTTGCAATATATTTCTTTTTAAAACCTGCGCAAATCTTATTTCATCAGAAGTCAAAGCAATGCAATTAAAAGAAAGGACCATGAAATTATACTGCAACGACTGTCTGAAAACAAATACAATAAAACTATTACTTGCTATTGTTAATAATAAATCCACTATAATTGAGAGCAAAAATAAGATAATAGAACTCCTGGAAAGGAATGTAGAATCATATAAACAGAAAGAAAATGAACTAAATAAGAAGCTTGCAAATATACAGGCACAAAAAATGTATCGCAATCAACAGTTAGCACAACAGAACTACAAGAACTTATAAAAAAAGATAAATGAGCTTACTAGAAAACATGACTCGGTTAGCACTGAAAATGACATGGCCGCAAAAATAAAACCCAAATCAAAATCTGTTAGTACATGCGTAACTCCGAACCAATTAATGCATTCTAATAAAATCACATCAAAAATAAATACACCAAAAGTTAAATGAGCTTACTGGAAAACATGACTCAGTTAACACTGGAAATGACATGACCGCAAAAATAAAACTAAAATCAAAATCTGTTAGTACATGCGAAACTCCGAACCAATTAATGCATTCTAATAAAATCACATCAAAAATAAATACATCAAGACTTAGTTATAGTAATATTACTAAAAACAGTGATCAGTTGCATAGCATAAAACCTCAAACTTCCACATAATTAGGTCCACAAAGAGGAAACTTGGAAAATTAGAAGAGAAGCAAAAAAACATCATGGACAAACTGATAAATTTAGAAAAGGACAATATCAACGTAAATACAAATGAAGTTAAACAAGACTTCCAACCGGTACGATATAAAAGACGACGACCTAATATAGGAAACGGAGAGGACGATTGTGCTTTTCATGGTAAAAATGAAAAGAACAGGAAGATTCGGCTGTTTATAATCAGAGTTCTTGATGATGTAGATGATGGAAATATCAAAAGCTATATTAAAACTCGGACAGATACAAATGATGTTCAAGTTAAAAAATTGCCAACATATAATGCAAACCCTGATAACTAATCCTTTATGATAGGTTTCCAACCTCATCTGTAGACAACCATCTATAACCAAAAATTATGGCCAAGGAAAATAGTATGTGATCATTTCAATTTCAATCGAGGTAGCCGTTTCCTGGGCACCAAACCAAACGTAAATATCGTCGGCTTCATATGAAAAGTGCCTAAGTCCAAAATAACAAATTTTACAGGGGACGTAAAAAACTGATTTAAAGCAAGAATTATGACTCAAGGTAGGATTTATTTAATATGATTATTTAAAGAAGTATCCTTCAGATTACTTACCACAGTAGTTGAATATTTTCTAATTTTGCTACAAAAAAAGGGAGTTAGGCAAATTTCAACTTTGTATTATGCATATATTTTGGACTTAGGCAATTTTCAATATAATGTTTAAAATAAATAATGGTAATGCTGAGAAGTGTAAAAAAGAGTTAAAAGAGTTCACTCAAAGTAAAAAAAAACAAAGGTAAAATCTTTGTAATGATTTATTAAAGTAGTACTACATACAATAAACACTGCTAAGGTACTACAACTAAACACTGAGGACACTGAGGTACTACAATAAACAATAATTAGTCATGATTAAGAGTATCATAAAAATTATGATAGTCTTGTTCCATGGTCTTCTTTAAAAACTGAAGATGGTCATATTTTTCTCTTTTAATCTTCAAAGGTTCTTTGTATAAACAGGGTAATGTTTGAAAAGGTACTACCTTCGCCTTCTTCTTTTGTCTTACGGGTAAAGGTTTATAATCATCTGAGTGTCGAATCTTGAAATCGATGGATCCATCACTATTGTACTTTAAGGCTCTAATATCCTGTACAGTAGGATCTCCAACTTTAAACCCAGGACGTATCGAATTCAAAAAGTTTACCTGAGAAAAATCTTTAAAAAAAATCGTGTTGTAAGTATTTCACAACATAGGGCTTCGGCAACTTCCTGGCAGTTCTAACAAGTTGTATATAATCAGCAGGTACATTGATCACTCTACCCTTTAGTTTTCTTTCTATAGTGGAGTGCATTGAGTCGCACTCCATCTGTGTGTGCCCTTTCTCTAAATACTTTTGTACAATGCAAATGTCATTCTCCATTGCAAAATTCAAAATAGCATTGGCTAATAAAGCATTTCGATTTTGGGCTCCACAGCCGTCACTATAAAATATAATTACCTGCTTGTTATCGTGATCAATACTTGGCAAAATCTCATTTGTTAGAAAACTACAAAGGATAGATGCAAAACAGTTTGCTTTCAGTTCACCTTCTCCTTCATGCCACATGAAGCAGTATCCATCTTTACTGTGGAGATCAAATATGGTAAAATTATGTACGATTAACTTTGTTCTATAATACAATGCTGAAACGTTCGATTTAGGACACAGTAGGACAGATTGCAGATCCAAAGTGAAAACTCTATTTTTCGACTCTTTGTCTTTTTGCTTCTCTTCCCGAGCTTCTTCTTTTTTTAAAATGTGAATATCGTGTTCTGTTTGTTGTATATTTTTGGTCCTGTATCCTACACACAGGTCACATTCGTCTTTCTTTGGCGAAAATATGGAGAGGTTCATTTCATCAAAAATGTACATAAAGAGAGTTAGACTTACAGGCTCCATCTGCTTTTCCTTGCACCAGTCCTCTTTGTAAAAATTATACAGTTCGGTTTTAGTTTTGAATCGGGGCTCTAAGTATAATTTTGTAGTAGACTTACGGCAATAATGTGATTCTAATTTTGGCAGGCAATTGAAAAAATCTCTCACTCCCAATCTGTTCTCTGCATTTTTTAAATGTCTTGTGTCATCGATTTTAACTTTTTTACTATCTTTCTCTTCTGTATCTCCTCTATCGTCTGTTACCCACTTTACAATTGTTCTCTCTGACATGCCCAGTGTGTTAGAAAACATGGATTTGCATGTCCTAATTCTTTCATGTTGTTTATCCAAGAAGTACTGAAGTGAATAGGCTCTCCTACTGTCAATTTCATTCTTTCTATGTCTCGCTCTTTTAGTCTTTTTCTTAATAATCCTGCTGCTAACATATATTTTCCTTTCGTTCCAAGTTAATTTCCAAAAACGTTTAAAAATGATCAATCTCTCTTCTTCACTAAGTTTGAAACATTGAATGTTCTTGCTTTTATCCCCGTTACACGAACATCTTTGTTTAAGTTGCCTTTTATCTTTTTGAACGACAAATTTGTTTTCTTTCCTTCCTAAATACGTTAATCCTTCTTCCCTTCTTTTTTTATTCTTATTATACTTCCATGTTTTAGAGTCGCGTAATCTACTTTTTGATCTTTTGCGCTTGCTTCCTTCCCCATTTTCTGTATTATCTTCTTCCATTAAAGCAGCATCTTCACCAGTGACATGTTCTGCATCTGGAGTATCCTGGTCAGTATCTCTGCCTTTAGTACCAATCCATTCTTCATCTGATGTCTCTTGATTAGTATGGCTTTGTTCACTGTCCTCTTCTCGGTTATTTAATCTATCCTGATAATCTACACCAGTATTTTCTACACGCTTATTTTCTTGCGCACAGGGTATTGTCAGAACTTTTTCTGATGGGTGTACTTCTACAGTAGTAATAGTGTTGAACTTCCGATTACTTTCAACAACATCGGATTGTTCATTATTTGTCTTAAAATTAAAGTCTTCTTTATTTTCAAATATTTCGCATTCCAGAATAATGTCCTCTAAGTTAGAGTTATTGTCTACTTTTAAGACGTCTTCCACGATAATATTGTCAACATCGTTTATTGGAAAAAGATCATAATTGTTATTTTCGTTGGGCTGAAGATAATCGTCTAGTGTGATGTCTTTGCAAATTTCCTTCCCTTCTGTTTCAAAAAGTTTTTTGGGTTTTGACACATTCAGCATTTAAATTGTGAATAGATAAAGATAACTCATAATCTTCACAATTTTTATCGACTTTGGACTTTGTATATTATACAGCATGACCCTATACAGCCATCATCTTTTTTGTCAAATCAAAATCAAGAGTAAACACAGACACAAATAACACAGTCTCACCAAAGAAATGACGCAAAAGAAGTTATGTTACGACTAATGCATATCAACATAAGGGTGTCAGAAATAAATGAACTAGAAGCATTTATTATTAACAAAAGGACACCATTAGATATCATATGTATCAGTGAATATTGGTTAAATAGTAATGAATCCGAGTTTTTTTTTAAATTAAGGCAATATATTTTGTAGATCTAAATTTTGATCAAATTTTGATCTTTAATTCCAGTTAAAAAAAATTATATTATAAACCTTTATCTCAGTTAAACAAAATCTCTGCTGAAAAACATTGTGAAATAGTCGCTGTAAAAATAGAAAATTTTTGTATTGTTATTATATACATCTACCGTTCTCCAAATGGAGATTTTAATATTTTTATTGACTTACTGGAAAAATTATTAAACGAATTAGGTACAAACGATAAGGTAATAATAATTAGCGATGATTTTAATGTGAGGTTTAAACATCTAATTGCGCCAACATCACATTAATTGACCCATTTAAAACATTTGGATTTAAGCAAACTATGTATCAAAGTACTAGATTGACAAACTGTATCGATAATATATATTTTTTTATTTCTCTATAGACGATTACAATTCCTATAACGTTGAATCACATTTATTAGATCATTTGTGTCAGATTTTTGAGGTACCAATTCTAATATAAAAAATCAAGAGTTTTCAAAACTAATTCGACCTATCACAACTATCGGTAGGAATAAATTCCGTGAAAATATATCAAGGTGTTCGTGGAACTTTGTGAATGACTATACTCTTGACATGAATGATAAATTTCAGTTATTGTTAAATATGATCTTACAAACATACAACGATGCCTTTCCTGAAAAGTTAGTTCGTTTCAAAAACACTGACACTTCTGAAGTCACAGGGTTTACAGATGATCTAAGACAGATGCGTGATCATTTACAATTTTTCAACGAAGTTTGCAAAATTCATAATACCGAAGCAAATAAAAGAACTAAGAATTATTTCAATTAAGATACAGAAATGCACTAAGAGCCGAGAGAATAAATTCAAATGATAATAATAAAAAAATCTAGCAACCATGTAACTTCATGTGGCAAATAATAAATTCAACTGAGAAAAAAAGCCTGTAGTGGAATCATCCATCGAGCCAAGTGCAAGTTTTTCGTTAGTGTCGCTGAAGATGTTATAGATGGGCTCCCTAAATTAGATGTTGACCCCCCTGCATTATATTGAACAGACTAATATCACAGGATCTTTCTACTTTCGTAAGGTCACTTACAATGAAGTTAGAGATTTAATGAATTCTTTAAAAAAAGTAATATTAAAGACATATATGGCTTGAATACTGACTTGATAAAAACTATATAAAACCACATTCTAATCCCTCTAACTAAGCTCATAAATCTAAGTTCCAGGACTGACGTACATCCAGATGCACTTCAAATTGCATATGTTGTTCCAATTTTCAAGAAAGGTGATCTTGAGGAAATGAGCAATTACACACCAATTTCCCTGCTTCCAATTATTTCAAAAAATCTTTGAAAAAGCCATTAAAAATCAAATAACTGAATATCTAGAAAGAAATAAAATATTATTCAAACATCAATTTGGATTCCGTGAACATTTTTCAACAACGGATGCTATCTTGCAATGTGGTAAACTCCACCAGGACATTAACATAAATAAGACGATAAATTAACTCCTATGAA
The DNA here is from genome assembly GCA_029963845.1 of Rhamnusium bicolor. Taxonomy (NCBI): domain Eukaryota; kingdom Metazoa; phylum Arthropoda; class Insecta; order Coleoptera; family Cerambycidae; genus Rhamnusium; species Rhamnusium bicolor. The sequence continues at coordinate 160,740 of JANEYF010003722.1, read as the reverse complement.
AAAGTCTATCTGACAGCACATTTTTGTCACTTTGACAGCGATAAAAAAGGTGCATCGTTTTTTATCACCGATAAAAATATATAACAATTTATAACAACTATATTTTTAATAACTGTTCTTTTAAATAATTGTATAAATAAAGATAATTATTGTTGTTGTTCGTTCACATATTCTGTCGTTAATTTATCTTGCCAAAAAACACTCGAGCTTTTTTTATGGATAAATTTCTTTTTAACTCAAAATTTTGCCAATCAGTAATTTTGCTCGAAAAACTGAAATTTGACAAAATCGCTCGACCTGCGGTCTCGCGATTTTTTCATGTCAGTTTTTCTTATAAAATTACTGATTGGCAAAATTATTTGGTTACAAAAAGAAATTTATCCGATAAAAAAAAGCTCTTGTGCTTTTACTGTTGATAAAAAATTATAATAGAGATTTTAAGAAAGCTGTTAATTGAACCATTTGTGTTTGATTATACGTTAAACGGGGAACAATATTTGAAGATATTGTATGAAAGAATAATGCCTAGTTATATAAAATGCAATGCAACGGGAAGGCATTTAGCAAGAAGTATACCACAACACAAGGACAATGAAACAATTTTAATAAATATAATACTACATTTTATAAGAAAGTGTAAACCCACCTTTCAGTAAGTCACGAGAACTTTTTAAATTTGATTAAAAAACCTACAATGAAGGCACGTAGACCAAACCAAGCGTAGCATCTATAAATGTTACCACTGAATTTTAGGTTGGAAATATACTTTTTCAATTGTTGTTCAAAACAAAATGCCATTTGCCTCCTACTGATATATGGCACTGGTTATGAATGTTTCGGTTTTGCCATCTTCCACGGTTTGTACTATTTTGTAGTAGGATACTGGGCATGAAGACAAGTAAAATGGCCGAAGCATTGGAATGAGAAAGGTGCAAAGCTCTACCAGTTTTCCATTTCCTAACGGGCTGTGAACCAGTTCAAAATTCTCACATGCCTTCTGTGTTCTCTCCAGCTTACCTTTAGTAGAAAAGTTTTATGCAATCTATTAAAAATAATTTAAATACAAATTAAGTTCCTCTTCTTGGTAAAAGTTAAAATATAGAGTGGAATGAAAAATAATATTAACTGAACATTTTTTTGCTAATTATTATTACTTTGGATTCTTTAAATGTGCTGGCTACTCTGATGAAGCAATGCAAGCAGAAACACGTGTCGGTAGATATTTTAAAGTTTTTTAAAGTGAGTGTCAACTGGTGAGTACCTTGTGTTTTATTTATTTTTGGTTTTACTAGACAGAATAGTTGAAATTAAAAATAACATTATTGAGTCAGTTGTACTGAACATAATGTGCATATTATCTTTTTTGTAATCCAAGTTTCAGCGTTTTGGCAAATAGCCGGGAAAATAATTGTTTAAAAAGATATATGTTATACTTATCTGTGATAAGATTTGTAAAAGTTAGTAAATAATAATTAGCAAAAAAATTTTCAGTTAATATTATTTTTCATTCCAATCTATCTATTAAAAAGTTTGTCATCTTAATATATGATAGCTATTGCGGTAATCAAGAAACAAATATAAATAAAACCAGACTTGTGCTGTTTGCACAAAAATTAGGGACTTGTACAACATTCCACAAACGGCATGTCCTCAGAATAGTATATCAGGCAGGCTATGTCTGGGGATAGGTCCTTCAAACAGCTCCAGAGCTGCCTGATTTGCAAATGTTTAGCTAGATTTGAGCCTCAGAATCTTCACCTTGGCAACCAAAATATATCACGTAATCTTGATTCAGGTACAAGTGCAAGAACTCATGTTCGAAATTATGCAAATGCTGATTTACCTTGCAGTCCTCTTTGTTTATGTGGTGGTTATGACCAAGACTCTGATTAACTTTCCTAATCTAAGTACATTTTGAATGTGAAGATATAAAATTTATATTACTCCTATTATCATACATATTTTATCATCATATTTTATTTATGTACAGGGCCATCACGCGAAAATGTCTTTTTTTGGAATAACTTGGATATTTTCGAAGTTATCAAAAAGGCGTAAAGGCCTTCTTAAACTAATTTTGTTCGCAGAATCCAAATTTAAGTCAAAGAAACAATTGCGCATCACGTTTAAGATTTATGTAAGATGTCATAAGTCTTTGTTTTTTCAAGTAAATCGATTTTCTTCATTTTTCATATTACTAAAATACCATGCATGTCACGTTATCTCAAAAAGTTTTTGGGGTATTTGAATTTTGGTATTAAAATATCATTAATGATTTTGTTAAACGTAATTGCCTTTGAAAACAAGATATCTCCATTTCTGAAATAAAGATGCAGTTTACTCATTAAAGTAATGTCCTTAAAAATCAGTACGTCATAGTTAATTCTTCTTCTCTTCTTTTAAAGACGACTACATTTAACAAAAATTAAGATATTTTAATACCAAAATCCAGATTTCTCAAAAACTGTTTGAGATAACATGACCACATGTTGGTATTTTTGAAATCAGAGAAATGAGGAAAATCGAATTATTTTAAAATATACAGGGTGCCACATAAAAAAACGAAGTAAAGTGTCATATTTCTTAAACGCAATGCGCAATTGTTTTTCTTGTTCAAAATTTTGATTGGAAAAATTGAAATTGGTTTATTACTTAAAAAGTTACAGGTTGAAAATGGATTTTGGCAGCCATTTTGGAATATGGTGGTATACAGTGCAATTCGCCGAGCCTACAACGCTTAAAATGACTAATCAGATATAAATAACATGCTTGCAATATTTCATGCTTCTACCTATGTATAAAATGCACAATTTTGTTAAAATATTGACATCCTCCGTTTTAGTAGTTGAACATAAAATGTAAATAATCCATTCATATTTTAAATATCTTAACAAGAAACATTAACTAATAGTTGATCTCAACGTAGATACTAAACTGCGTAGTGTCTATAAATATTGAATTAATACCTGTCAAAAGCAATAATTTTATTATAAAATAAAATTATTAATAAAAAACTCAGTTATATCCTAAGTTAAATACAGATCGTAAAATACATTTAAAGTCGACTTGAGTGATTAGTTATAACGTTTAAGCTTATTCTAATAATAACGTTAAATCACCTTTATTAAGCGGACAAAATGTTAATTATTTTTTTCCGCGACCATCTGGAAAGTTAACTGTTTTTGGTCATTTTTTTTTTTAGTGGAAAATACTTATTTACTGGTTTAATCCGGTAAAGTGACATAAGGGATCGATATAGTTATTTACATTACAACTTGATCAAATCAATCAAAAACAGAAAAACTACTTTTTTTCATTTAGTCGACGTTTCTCTAACTTTTATTAGCATCCTTAGGACTAATTGCTAATAAATAGGCCTGTCAAAAATGTTCCGTGGGACAGTGGCTTACGCGAAATTAACTAATACGAGAAACAATAAACTGTTACAATTTATAACAATGTATGTAAAACTTACCCTCTTTACTAGCTTGCTTATCACAAACTGGAGAAGATGTGTAGCCATTTTGCAGCATCAGGTATGTTTCTATGGTTGTCTCCATGAGTGATGTTCGCTTTGGTGAAAATATATTTTTATATTTTGAAAACGACCGTTCGACATCTACTTATATAATACACGCATACGTAAAATAGTTTTTGAACGCACTTAACGGATCTGGGGCTGCACCATCACATATTTGTCTTAATTTGGTAAAACCGGTGTTTTTATTTAACACACTTGCGAACTTTTCTTTAACGCGCTCATTTGTTGCGTCACCTATAGCATGTAGCAGTAGATTTACTTCGTCCACTATTTGCAGCGACTCCGCTAACGACAACGCACTGTTTTCTAATTTTTTTTATGCTTTCATGTAATGGTTTACAGTTCTTCGCAATATTTTTTAAAGCTGTTTCAACGGAAATATCTTCGAATTTTGTCTGGTCTTTCTTTAATAGCTGCAGCCTCATCAGTATTGAATTGTAGTATCACAGCTTTTATTTGTTGGAAATATTCAGCATAATAAAAAACTGCCTGCAACCATGTTCTCCAACGTGTAAGAATCGGCTGTGGTGGTTCAGAAATACCGGAACACTTGCTATGAAATGCAGGGAGACGTTTAGGAGATTTAAGAAACACTTTTTTTTGTACTTGCTATTAATGCATCCACCTCTGGAAAACCTTTTCGAATAGTTTCTGCCACAAGATGTAATGCATGCACTTTACACGTAATATGTATAAACGTACAACCTTGTTCTTGCAAAGAACGGCCTAACGTCACGGCGCTATTAGTCACAAACATCAACACTTGACTTTTTGACAGTTCAAATTTTTCTAACGTCTCCAGCACCACCCTGGTAATTGTTTCGCTAGTACACTGACTTAGTCTTTTGCTAGATAGTAACAGTGGAACTGTCGGTTTAAGAGGGTCTAGTACTCGTACTATAACATTTAAAATAGATTTTTTTTTTACAATCTGTTGTCTCATCAACAGATAACCACAGCCGTGTATTTTTTAATTCACATTTCATCTTATTTACCATGTTTACGTGTACAGTTGGTAGATAGTTACATAACGTTGTGCGATTTGGTAACCTCACCTGGGCATTGTATTTATTCCAGAACTTTCGAAATGGTTGTTTATCGAGTAGGTGCAGCGGCATCACAGGCAATGAGCATTAATAGTAAATCAAACATAAACTGTGTTGTCGAAGGCACACCATTTTTTTTTATTTTTATGGTGTACACTATTTACGTGAAGACCACAATTTTCTCGCACACTTTACAAATTATTTTAGCACCATCATAGAATAAATCGGGGAATTCACCTATGAATTTATTCACTTTGTCAAATGGCAAATGGCCGTTTTCTACCCCTGCGTACGTCTGTAATGCTTTATTATTGAATTAATATCAACAATACAGTACAACAAATAAAATAAAAACACAAAAACAATATGCATTACGCCCAAGTGACTTAACGTGTACACAACTCGAAAGTTAATAATAGACTGGACTGGAGAAGAGTTTCGCGGTCAAGGTGAATGCCGGCGACAGTAAATATATCTATACTCTACGACCATGATACACAGAAACGATATGCAGCTTTACTAGTAAAAGTTAGCGAAACGTTGACTAAATTACCATCAAGAAATAGTTATCTATAGTTTATATCAAACCTATTTGTAACACAAAAAGCGTCGGCTTCTTTGACGGCGGTAAATTGATCCAAGAAGCCGGCGTTTTTTATGTTGCAAATAAGTTTGAAATAAACCGTACTTAACAAGTCCTGGAAGTCGGCGAGCCCAGTGAAGTGTGTTGTCACTTTTGACTGACAATAGTATGTGATAACAATTTTTAAAAATGATTAATCCAATCCTCTTTGAAAGTAAGCGTCAGACATCTGTCAATTGAATTTTATGAATTTTGTTAGTTAAAAAGTTTTTTCAGAGTTGCAAAAACGGTTGTAGAAAATATTTGTACGTAACATACCCAGAGAGTGTCTTTACTGGGCTCACCGACTTTCAGAGGCTCGCCCACGTTCGCCCTGGATATTGTCAGCTCGACTTTCCGGTCCTGTTACTTAAATAATTGTTATATTTAAAAATATATGAAAAACATATATTATAGTTATTGTACTGATACGATTTTAAGAAAATATTTAAGAAAAATTTTCTAACAGAAGTAGATAAAACATTGTCTAGATGAATCAAAATGTATTTTAGCCAGTCTGTGTGTGTTGTCAGCTTGTAAAAGTACTTATAATTTTACAAAAACAGAATAATTATCCTTAACAATATTTTAAATAATACCGATAAAGACATAAATCACTTAACAGTATGTATTATATGGGACCCAATAAAAATCTTATCAAAATAAGTTATTAATGTTATTATGATTCACGTCTCACTATGGGATTTTTCTATGATGTCATTTATTGGTGCGATTAAATGAAACGATAAAATGATGGCATAAGGATTGACTTAAAATACATTATTATTTTGTAGGTAACACATTTTAAATATTGTTACATTTGGTTAATAAACTCATACTATTATTTATAGTTTATTAAATACTGGGAGTTCTTATCAACTTATCATGATATTAGTAAAGGCTTGCCCATGGAGAGGCTAGGGGGCGCAAGCCCCCATTTTTCTTATTGCCGCTCTAGCGCCCCAATCAAAGCACTTTGTGAAAATTCGATGAATAATTATTAATTAATTATAGAACGTAAATTGTTTCTTTCGTGAATGTTTAGTGACCTGTCATATATTGATTTTAAAACTTAGTGGGAACAGGACAAATAAAACTTTTTAAAATTAGTCGACGTTTCGATATATTTATTAACATCTTCAGGACTAATTAAATTTAATTTTTCTTGTTCATAGTCAGTAATAAATTAAATAACAAACAAAAACTTTCAACGTATACAGAAATAGTGGGGGGTGAATTGCCAAATGTGTCATCAAAATATTTGGCAGAAGTTACGGGCACATTAAATGTTATTAAGAGTTTAAATTTTTATTAATATTTTGGAACGATATTCTCTCAAAAATATTTTCATCAAACTATTTATAAAAATCTAAATTTTATTTAAATACCACCCACCATTATAACCTCGACCATCAGTCAGTCATACGTCAAAAATATAGACCTAGACGTAGTTTTGGATAAGTCCAAAAGTATGAAAACAAGAAGAATGTCACTATGATTCTGCTTTTTTAAGTTTTGATGAGCTTCAGCCTGTTTCATACGCAGTTGTTTTATTATGTTTTGATTACTTCGATGTTAAAAAATAACAAATTTTAAAATCATTTTTCATTTGGATACACTATCATTGCAATTTACGCTCCCAAGAATTTGGGCGCCCACCACGAAAGGCTTGGCACGTCACTGATCCTTGATTTTAATTGTAATTATTTTACATACAGATCATAGGGTACATGTTAATATTACAATTTATCAAGATAATTTCAGCTAACCAAATTGAAATCGATTATCTACTTCTGCTTCCAAGATACGGGGATAATTGATAATTGCTCCATCGTCATAATTCTTTAATACCATCAAGTATTTGGAGATAAGAAAAAACTACAAATAACATTTCATATTTTATAACGGGGATGATGTGTTAAAATTAAGGACTATATCTAAACTAAAACTGAGAAATTAAAGTATACCGTATTTCTCAGCTTACTATATTGTACAGGGTAATCACTCAATTTATTGCTTATGTATTTTTTTTTTGAGAAATCCGAATTCGAAAAGAAGAAACAATTGAACGTAAAATAAAAAAGGTTATGACCGAAAAACTAAAAAATACAAAAATTGACACCCTGTATGCGGAAGTGGACGTGACATTCCACTGATTATAAATGCGTATCGCATATATATTTTTTTCTTCCGGGTTAACCGGAAATTACTTAACACTTTTTTATTTTAAGTGATACACCCTGTATATTTACTTCAGTTTAAAGAAAATTTTCTTCTGAATACAGAAATATATAATATTTAATAATTGTCTTTCATATTTAAGAAAATATTGAAGTTAAATTTAAAATAACACTAAAAATATATCCTTTAAAACAAAGTCATCATGAAAACGAATAAAAATTACTTATTTATTTCAAAAATTAAAGATTCTATATATTTTATTTATAAAAAATATTCCAAAATATTACCATTTTTCTGTAAACATATGCGCGGGGGGGGGTGATCAGGTTCTCTATGCATATGCTTTAAAGAATGGAGTTGTTAATTCAATTTTTCTTGTTGAATTTTTAATATCATCAATATTTATTTTTGAAAATATTACTGCAGTGTACCTTTGCGCTAATTTATTATACCGGGTGTAAATGAAACTTTGCTCACCCCCTCTGTTTTCATTGTTCATAGAATTAAATTGATGAAATTTTAATATGTTGTTATACACATAAAATTGCATTAGAATACAGTATTTTCAATTTTATGCACTTCCGGTTTCGCCGGAAATTACTCCAACTTTCTTATTTTAAATTGAACACCCTGTATATATTTACATTTGTGGATTCTATGGTGAATTTTGAATATAACAGTATACATTTTTCTTTGATGTTTTATTTATTTCTTTTTCAACGAAAATTTTAATTTTTGATTTAAAGTCCTGTGCTTTACAAAAAAAATTTTCTGACGGAGTTTCTTACTGTTGCAAAAATTGAATAACTGTTTTATGATATATACTCTCTTACATAGGAGCCTTCAAAAAGTGAGAATTTCGGTTTTTCTAAAAATTGCATATTTGTAAAATCTCAAAATGATCAATTTAGGTGTACTAATCACGACAGGCATTTTAAAGAAATAATTTTATTTGAGATAATTGTTTTCACAGCACACTATTTTGTGTATCGGGTTTTGTGTATTACAGATACGTATGTATATGTACATATAATAATATGCGTCTCTGGTATTACATTATATTACCTGTTTATATAGACTAATTTTGATTTTCTGCTGTGAATTATTATTGAATTGCTAAGTCACTGTAATCGTAAAAAGATGTATTTTCTAAATATCGTGATGATCCATCATTTTGAGGTTTGACAAATACACATTTTTTAGAAAAACCTCTTTTCTCACATTTGATCAGAATTTTATCATATAAAACTGGGCCTTGGGAAAGCTTGATTCATTCAGAAACTCTTTTGTCTCTTTTATTTTTGTCATCGAACTGACAGTTTTTGAATAAAAAAATAAAATTGTCTCTATCCACATGGTTATTTGGGAAATTAATTGCATTATTTAATAAAATTGATGCCTAATAAGCTGCTGTCAAAAAACCATGTGGAGAATAAATATTTAGTAGAAAATCTCTATCAAAATTAATTTTTCTATCTTCCAAATTTAAAAAAAAAAATTAAAAATCCAATTTTAGCTTCCATCTTTGGAGAGTCGTTAACGAAGCGTTTCCGGATATACCTCCATAGGAAACTTTTTCTTATTTTGAGGTTTTGAATTCAGATTTTAAGTTTGCCCTGTTAATCCTGAAACACCCTGTATTATTCCTACAGGCATCCAAACAATAATTAAAGATATTTTATCTATCACTGTGAGATAAGTTATACCATATCGCACTCATCTTAGATATATAATAGTCTTGTTATCCTAATGGGTGAGGTAATGAAAATATTACCGCTCTAGTGGGGTAATGGAATTGGCAACTCTTAAATTCAAGAAAAAATAATTATTTATTTTTTATAAATATTAACACAATTTGAACAGATACATAAATTAACACCTTCATTAATACTGGCCGTGTTTACTTGTGTTCTTGTGTAATTGGAATTAGTTACCGAGACTGTAGTATCAGCTTTTTCGGATACAAATCCATTCTGTCCCAAAATCTGGACTGCAATTTTCTTCTTATTCTCAGTAGAAGTCAGTATATAACCTTCCGCAACGGAGTCAGAACGCCATCCACCGTGTCTTTTTATGTCGCGGAGATCTGCTCCTGCATTTGCGAAACTTGTAGTGGAGGTACTCCGCAAACAATGACCAGTAAATTCCTTAGTTTCACCTCCGAAAAATTTAGAATTCCAATTTGTTATTATTGTTATTCTATAACTAAGACGCGATCAATAACCACTACGCGTTGCTATCATCTTGAAAAAAACTTAGATCCTATTGTCACCTTGATTAATTTATTATTATATCAAAGAGAACCTACTTTAAGACAATTTTAGCGGTGATAGATAAAACTTTGTACAATATACGTGGGATAGTACATTATTAACGCACTAACTGGCCTACGGCCTCGTGGGGTAATTTTTCCCAATGCGTGCGTTAATAATGTCTTTATCCCACTTATATCATAACGTAAATAACTATTATTTAATTTTTTATTTTATTTTATTTTATTTTATTCAAACATTTCCCAGCGGGCGAACGCATTTACAGGACAGGGAAAAAACAATAATAATTACAATTACATTAAGGGCCTATTTTCCTCATGGCCGCACCAGTAGTTTTTGCCGCCGAGTGCAAGCGATATTTTGCCGCCCTCATGGCTCTCAAAATAAAAAAGTTTTTTTTTTAAATTTTGCTGAAACAATCACCATAAAAAACCTGAGTTTAAAACACTTATGTAGGTACCTAGAAAAGAGTAAAAATGCATAACTTGGAATATTTCTTTATTGTCCTAAAATAAATATAAGTAATACATAACAAACAAACACAAAATGTAAACATCATAAAAATAATAATTTAAAAAGTATATTAGGTATACTTATTTAATATTTAACACAAAAATAAGTATGTTTTACGAGAATCAAAACATAAATCTAAATCTAAAGTTTTAAACAAAACTAATTTGCCTTGCTTTTGTATTTGCAAAGACTTTGACAATACTTTCGATTCACTTATTACATTCCTCAAACTCAGTAGATATCAACGCCAAGTTGTTAAGTCTTTCCTGGCTCATAAATAATCTTAAATATTTTTTTTATCAATTTCAGTTTTGAAAATGATCTTTCACCACTCGCAACTGATGTGAGCAAGTTAACAAACGCATCATTTTTAAAAATGTATTCTAAAATTTCCATGGTTTTTTTCTATTTTCATTTTGTATAAATGGTAAAATTGCATTGATCTCATCAGCTAGTTCTAAACCATTAATATCTCGTTTTAGTAATTGATAATAAAGTGGTGTCAAGAATGCTAAAATAAAAATTCACTTTAAAACAAATTTTAGGGTCAATAATTAGGTCATCTGCACCTTCATAGTCAAACTGCTTTTTCTTTAATCTTATTCTTAACGGTGTACGTCCTGGCTCAAATTTTGGTTCAACGTCTAAATCATTTGCAATAGATATAGCACTTTCTACCAACTTTTCGAATTCGTCATCCGTTCGTTTTTACTTAATATATTTTCCTAAGCTTTGAATTTCATATAAACACTATTAATATTTTGCATTAATTGGCTAACTACCTTAACCTTTGTCAATATATCGCACCAAATTAATACGGAATAAATAAACTTGAAAGATTTTATTTTCTTTCCAAGTGAATCTGCTTCGTTTCTAGTGAGTGGGTCACGTTTAAAGTCAGATGACAAATCGTAAAGCGCATCATATATTTCAGGGAGGGAATACTTTAAAGGTTTGTGGGCCTCAATACGGCTTTCCTATCTTGTAGTGGATAAAGGTTTTAAAGTAAGGTTTTTAACGTATTTTTGCAAAATATGCCATCTTTGGGTTGAGGATGAAAAAAATACGTAAAGTTCCTGTTCAATCGCAAAAAAGTTCACAATCTCTAAATACTAAATTAAGGCTATGTACGGCACAAGGTATAAAAAAAGCTCTTGGATTAATATTAAGGATATAAGAATATTCTAATTTTGAGCATACAAATGCATTAAAGAGGAGAAATAAAGTAGAATCATCTCTAAAATCTTTTGTGTTTCTGAGAAGGAAACCTAAATTTTTATAAGCTGCACTGATCACAGAGGAAATGTGATCCACAAAAGTTAACTTGCAATCAAGTATTACACCAAGATCTTACAACTGATTACATCTTTTCACGACCTGATCATTGAGTAGATAATTGTTAATTATTGGGACACTTTTTTTAATATAAGACATGATATAGCATTATCCAACTTTCAGCGGCAACTTGTTTTTTTCACACCATAATTCAAGTGTAAGCAAATCATTTTGTATGCAGATAAAATTATCTATTATTTTTACGGATCTATATATTTTTAAATCGTCTGCATACAAAGGAGACATGCATTGGAGGTCAGACACTATATCGTCCATAGGCTTTCGAGAACTCTGTATAAACGAGATCGATCTGGTCTCCAATATCAATGCTTTCTGCTAGGTGTTGTGTAATGCAGAATAAGTTGCTGGATCTACCAATCATAAATCCATGTTGATTAGTTCAAACGAGAGGCTTGACATGAGAAAAAATAATATCATAATATAATACAATTTCAAAAGCTTTACAGAAATTGTTCAATATCATTATATGTAGGTCTATAATTTTCTATTTCATGTCTGTTATTACTTAATTCTTGATTGTTTCCATATGTCATCAGGAAATGTCTTAGAGCGTATCGATAACTGTTAACGGGATTGCGAGTATTATTACGCAGTCCTTTAAAAGAAAAGCTGGGATACCATCAGAACCAGAGGTATATTTGGGCTTTTAAGACATCATCCTCAGAAATTTCGTTTAGTAGCAAATGAGCTATATCATTACAATTATTATCTAATGGTGTATCTGTATTTGAACTTGTGATAAGATTTTTCAAAAAATTCAGCAAATTTGTTAATAATGGTGGGATCATCAAAAGACTTATTCTTGTATCTCATATTATTGGGAATTCTAGATGAGTTTTTTTTTCTTATGAATGTAAGACTAAAAGTGGTTGGGATTAGATTTCATTTGATTTTCTCTATTTTCTAATTCAAATGTTAGCTAATAATCCGCATAAGCTCTTTTTGATTCTCTTCACCGACAAGGCCAACGTTTAACGAAATTCTATCATGAATTTTCATAATTTGTATGTATGGGCTGAAAAAAACCTACATGAAATAGTAAAAATTTTTAATATCAGTTTTCGGTGACACACGTTCACTGGAATGGTTGGTAATTTTCTGATTGAACCCTACTTTTTATGACGCAGTAGCGAATCATATTAGATTCCTTTGGAAGAGGAACTGCCTAGTATGTTGCGAGATTTGTCGACAATAATTAGAGCTATATGTGCCTTAGCACAATTTAGCCTTATTGCGCGTCAATTTCTGGACAATGCATTTCCTGAGCGCTGAATTAGTCGAGGAGGAACACAATTTTAGCCCTCTCGACCACCAGATCTTAATCCTCCGAATATTTCTTTCATGGCATTTAAAATTATCAGTCCATACTACAAAATTAAACAAAATCTAAGAAACCGGATTATTGATGCTCGTATGTAAGAATACGAGACCTCCCCCTGGCATTTTTTAGTTTACCTGTCTATGAGGAGAAGGATGGATTCCCTTTTTTTTGTTGATTGAATTTTTTTTTTAGAATTTTTTTAGAACCAACGTAATTCAAAAAGGAACCATTTGCATATCCATACTTTTTATATTATTTTCTCGTATACAAATAAAGTCCAAAATAATGACTGATAAGTGTTCAGTTGAATTAGTTGTTATTAATGTTATCACCGATTTAGCTCACGTTGTAAAATTTTCAATAAATTACTGGGTCATCCAAATGGTGCTAATCGAGGGAGCAACGGACCCGTGAGTTCAACTCAAGAGAAAAAACTCCTACCTACTTGTACATTGCACAGATGTTCCACATAGCGGATGATAAGTTTATTTAAACATGCAGCATGACGATGGCGACAGTAAATTGGATAATTTTTTATAGCCAATAAAATGAGATTGTAATCGTTTTATTAGTGTTTACTGACGTTTTTAAATTGACCTTTATAATATTTGATAGTTATTAAATTTACCTGCCTCACATTTTGTCAAATGTCAAGTCGTTAAGTATCAATTAACAAATTATTATACCTCGTTTTTCATGCAGCTAACAATATGCGTTCAGATAGTAAACTTAAGAAGGTGCAGAATGAAATTTTACTAATATATTAAATGAAAAATGCCAAACGAATTTTTCATACATATTTACACAGTTTAAACATTTTTTTCATTTTGTTATGTAGTTTATAACATAATTGTAAATTGTAACTATAAACTATATTGTTTTAATAATGCAAAACAAATGGTAATGGTAATGGTGGGGGAGGCTGACGCCTGGCAAGTAGGCCACAGACGGGACCAACCCCCAGCTGTCCCCTCAGCCATGTGCTTCTCTTGCTCCATCATCGAATCTTTCCGACCTTCTGATGAAGGTCAGGATGTCACTCATTGCGAGGGAGCTCATCTCCTCCCCTTAGAAGCGGCTCAGAACCGAAGATATCGTGTCTCAGGCGCCCAAACGCTTCACATTGTCCCAGGAAGTGGTAAGATGTCTCATCACTCCTGCATCTTGGACATGTAGGGTCTTCCTCAATACCTATCAATGATAGATGCCTACTAAGTCTGCAGTGGCCTGTCAGAACACCTATTAAGAGATTCAGAGTTTTACGACTCCGTCCCAGCAACCAGGCCGATCTCGATTTGTTCGGCCCCGTCACAAAATCTCGGGTTTGCCTGAAGGCCCTGTTGGTCCTCCAGTGCGTCCTCAATGTCTCGTGGGCCCACTCATTGACAGCCGTTGTGACCTGCCTTCTTGAAATACCTAACATAGGCTCAGGCCCGTGACAGGGTTCCTCGGCTTCGAGTCTAGCCAATTCATCGGCCTTCTCGTTGCCTGGAACTCCCATATGTCCCGAGACCCATACCAATCTCACTTGTTTATGCCTGGCCAGCTCTTCTAGGGCATCCCCACACTCCTGGACGAGAGCTGATCTCGTCCTGGGGGAGCACACAGCCTTTAGAGCAGCCTGGCTGTCGGAGCAGATGTATATTATCTGCTCCCCCCCATTCCTAACTTCAGCCCTACCTGCCACCGCTAGGATGGCGTAAACCTCTGCCTGGAAGACCGTGGTGTACGAGCCTAGAGCAAAACTCTCCTGTACTTCTTTACCTTCCAGATATATTCCAGACCCGGAAGACCATCTAGTGGCCACCCGAGATACGTCTGTGTAACACACCAGAGAGTCCGGGCGGAAGTCAATTGTTCCTTCCACTCCTCCCTACTAGGAAGAGTGAGTGTGTAATTCCTTTCCAACCTTAGCTGATCTTTCGCTTCTGTCACCTTCAGGACAGAGAGAGGGATTTCCCTCTCCGTCAGTCCAGCAATTGCTGCGTGACCTTCAGCTCTGCCTGAACACTGCCAGCTCCCAGAATCCCGCATTCTCAGATAGGCCACCATAGCCTCCCTCTTTATCCACGAGGGAAGCGTTGGCAGGCCTAGCAGAACCTCCAGAGCAACTGTCGGTGTCGTCCTCATTGCGCCAGTGATCCCTAGGCAGGCTAGTCTCTGGACTTTTGCCAGCTTTCGGGACGTAATCGCTCTGTCCACGCTCGGCCACCAGACCACGGATCCATACTGGAGCCTCGGCCTGATGACCGCCGTGTACAGCCAGTGTAGGATCCGTGGGTTGAGGCCTCAGTTCCTACCTACCGCTCGGCGCAATTGCCAGAAGGTTGTAGTCGACTTTTTGATGACGTGCAAAACAAAGAAGTCTGTCAATGCCGCAAACATCCAGTGATCCTAAAAAGTTAATGAACTAGAATCCTGAGGTGGGTTGGAACCTTTGATGTGAAGCTAGCAATGACGTGGTGTTCCACAAAACATCATAGACTGTACGACGTGTATTTCGCCAACCAAGTTGGCTCATCTGGAGATCATTAAAACTAACCTTAGGCTAACAATGTATCCTATTTATACCTAAACTATTGTTACGGTTTGGTGAACTGTGACTCACTAACCAATAGAGCGGACTATCTGGGATTGGACCTCTTGTCTATATTCACTATTTTTACACTTTCAAATGCATCCAGCTGTCTAGTATATGTTACATTCCTAATTATTGCTACTATCTATTTTTTGTTGGGCAACACTATACTTATCTGTTCTACCATATTTGAGACGAATCATGTGCTCCTTGAATCTTGTCTGAGTTGATCGTCTAGTTTGTCCAACATACTTTTGATTACAGTCCTTACAGCTAATTTCGTAAATCCCTGACTTCATTTGTTTCAAT
>JANEYF010003722.1:0-140000 GCA_029963845.1 Rhamnusium bicolor | reverse complement strand
AAAATCAAGCCTTCACAACAAACACACTGATACGTCGGCTTCTATTATTATTTTTCGGCGTTGATAAGAAAGATGGCGACATGCATGTGATCGCCTCGGTATCATTTAAAATGTTATTGTTATACAGGGTGGGGCAATAGTGCGTCCGAATGTCGAGTTCTATGATAGCTAGAAACTTGATTTAAAAACATAAATAAACTAGACCAAAAAAGTTTATAACCGGAAATTATTTTTGAATGAGCCAAAGCGGGTCAACTAACATTTTTTTAAATGGAATGCCATGTATATCAGAATATTTTTTAAAACCTCTTTGTGGCTTCCTTCCACTCCTGTATTATTATTGACTCTCAACCACTTGGAAGTAATGATATTTTCTGTTGAAATTATGGGGTTATACGCAGTTGCAAGGCCCAAAAAAAGACGTTTTTTTAATAATTTTTTATAGAAAGAGATTTTATTAAACAAATACAAGTAATAATTATTCAGATAGTGTCTAATTTTAAGTTACTAATGACACTTAGATCATGTAAAAATATTGATGTATACTGCTCCGGTAGACGATCTCCCGAAGGTCCTCCAAAAAAAAAGGCGTTTGGCGGTGATCATGATATCTCTGGTTTGGATTATCTGAAATCAAAAAATAGGTCAGATTCTTTTAGTGGATAGATGAATCTTGGAATTGATTGAAGGAATAGTCAAAATTTAAATTTTTGAGAAAATGGCGACTATGTAAAAAAAATTTGAATTTTCGATCAAAATTTTCGCGAAAAATTGTTTAAAAAAATAGAAATAATTATCGAAAATCTTATTCCTTCGATCAATCCCTGAGGAATATATCTGAGAAGGTTGTGTTAAAATTTCAGATCGATCGGTTGATCGTTTTTGAGATTTCGTGATCACCGACTTTGAAAACACCGTTTTGAGAAAAACGCGTTTAAAGTTTCAGAAGAAGTTTACACATAGTTAAAAAAAATTTTCTTCAACTTACATGGTGTCGTCTATTCCAGGGCCATAAGATGTACCCTCTGCAGCATCAGTAGCTTCTAATAGGTCGAGTTGATGTTGTCGACGAGCCATTCTCCTTCGCGCGTGCTCCCATGCGCTCTCGAGTCGGAGATCATGACACACTCTGCGTCCTTCTTCTACCTACTTTCGCTCTGAAGCATCCTTACAAATATGGGTATATCTCCGAAAATATTTACCGGATCGGTTTGAAATTTTCAGAGAATATACGCAAATACATGTACATTTCGAAAATGCAAAAAAAATCGATTTTTTGAAAATTCTAACTGTATAACCCCTTACGCCATTTACACGTGTATATTAAAAAAATCACCAGTCGCAATTATCGATTTTAAGAAGTATGTTAGTACCAGTTATGAAACATCTGTGTGATGACACTTGGCTATTTTCACTTCCTAAAAGTATATAGGGTGACCAAATATAATTTTTAAATTTACAGCTGTTTGAACTACATTTTCTTAATTTTTTCAAATGTATATTTTTGGATGATGTCATGTAAAATTGAAAAACGAACATTTTTTGTACGTACATCCCTATGGCTATTTGTAACCATTTTCGATTTATTGAACAATAACTGCAAAGTTCGGCAATAAATTTTTTTTTTTTGTAATTCAAGAGAAGGATATTATAAAAAGTGCTCCACACAGTTTCCTTCAAATTTTAGATTGTTGTTTGGTGTGATGTTTCTATGGGCATCATGTAACACGCTTATTATAATACCTTCTCTTGAATTGTTTGAAAAAAAACCCTCATTTTTAATTTTTATTGCTGAATTTTGCAGTTATTGTTCAATAAATTGAAAATGGTCACAAATAACCATAGGAATGTACTTACAAAAAATTTTCGTTTTTCAATCCTACATCGTCCATTCCATTTGAAAAAATTGTGAAAATTCAGTTCAAAAAGTTGTAAATTTAAAAATCCTTTTTGGCCACCCTGTATACTTTTAGGAAGTGAAATGGCTTAGTGTCATTACACGGATGTCTCAAAACTGGTTCTAACATATTTTTTCTTAAAATCGATAGTTGTGATTGTAGTGATATTTTAATAGTGTAAAAGGTATAATTTTAACAAAAAAAAATCATTACATTAAAGTGGTTGGGAGAAAGTCAATAATAATACAGGAGTGAAAGAGGCCACAAAGAGGTTTCAAAAAATATTCTGATATACATGGCATTTCATTGAAAAAATGTTACTTGACCCTGTAGAACCGTCTTGGCTCATCCTGTATATTCGAAAACAATTTCCGGTTATAAACTTTTTTGTCTAGTTTACTTATGTTTAAAACAAGTTTCTAGCTATCATAGAACTCGAGATATCGAATGCGGACGCACCATTGCCCTATCCTGTATAATGTTTTTCTCGAATACAGTCACTCACATGAACGCATATAAAACAGCGCAGTTGTTCATTCATTACACGATAATTATATCAGAATATTTTAAGTGGAAAGAATGAATCGAAATTAATTTTTTTTTCTTTCGATCGATTGGAAGAAAAATTATACCTTTCCGGCGTGTTTTCATTCCGCAAAAATAACTACAGGAATATTTTTGTTCTACGACTACTAACATAAGAAATCTGTATATTGCTCTGCGAAATCCCAACCTTAATACAGATTGTAGGTACCTACTATATATTCTAAATTAATAGGTTATGAAAGATAAATCTTAAATTTCTAATCGTCAGTTTACAATTCTTTTCATGTTTCATGTTAATTGTTTCGAAGCTAACAGAGATAACAGTTTGTAGGCTAAAAGAAGAGCATATAACATTAACAGTTTGTCGGCCATAGATGTGTGGTGTTTTATCAGCAATTGTATACAAACTGGTCAACAACATCCTTTTGAAACAATTTTATCAAACATGTACTGATATACATATTTTTGTAAACACTTGTTAGGATCTATTTTACAATTTGTCTTATATTCACTGTAAAGAGTACCGAGTCATCAAGTGTTTGATGGTGAATTGTCACTCCTCTTGTTATCTAAATTATCTTGCCCGGATATCAACTTTGGCTTACTGAAATAGTAGTTGACAGTGTCGTAGGTTCTGTGTTAGTCTTTATTTTATTTATTTAAAAAAATCGAGGATTATTTTTAAATAATCTATAAAATTGTTATTCATGACACAAATACGAAAAATGTAGTTTTTCGTACGATTACCGAAAATTATAATCGTATATGTACGAAAAACATTTTCGTCCGCGTGTTATACACAATTCTTTATTCGATTGTAAGAAAATAATAAATTTTTATTTAATTAATTGAAAAAATCTGATCGTAATCGACCACGTCACTTTGATACAATTTAATAAAAATATCATGACAGTATGTTTCATTTGTTTATGGCATCCATTATTTTGTTCATATTTGTTTACCGTCCAAAAAAGTAGTCACCTAGCAATTACAACAAGAAATAATACTTTGTTATAAAAAAAAGATATTTTCGTCCAGATTTTCAAACCAAAAAACATTACTTTTCAATACAATCGAATAAAAATACATTTTTTAACTTTTTTATATTTGTCGTACACATAACAGATTACTAGCTACAGTGTTCTCGAACTGAACAAACTCAAAACTACAACTAATTCCCTTCTAGTAAATAAATAGAAGGTAGTAGCCTAGGGACGCAAACTATATTCGTCGACACTACATACATGCATTATATAATTCTCGGCGCCGCCGGCGGCTGACGACGACCGCTCATTGGTGCTGGTTTTACACGCAAAAGCTAATTATTTAATTTAATTAATGTGTAAGTATATTGTCAAATATTGCAATTTAATTTATTACTATTATATAGTATATCACGCATTTTTCGATATATAATATTAGGTGTAAAACTCCGTCTCTGGGAAGACATCCAAAGTCCCTAAGTATATTCATAAAGATTTTACCTACAACATTTCGAATAAATTTCACGAATACAATACAACTTATTAACATATAATGAAAATATCTTTTCTAATTCTTCATCAGAGTTTATTAAAAATATGAAATGTCATCAAATAAGTCATGACCAAAAACATCAGGTAAAATTGACTTAATTAATGCGACCTACCAACAGCAATAAATAAATAAAACTATTGTGTTTTTCGTATTTCAAAACATATCTAATAACCGTATCAAATTATAGGTACGTCGCGGTCGTTTTATCTAATAGTTCCTTAATTATCGCAAAAACTAAAGTTTTGGGCTCCATATCTAGGAAAGAGACATCAGCCAAGATTTTATTTAAAAAATCTTCACACTTTTCTGAAAGAATCCCTTATTCAATTTTTGTATCCTTACCCTAATCCTACCCAAGCAGAATTGTAACGTTGTATTAACGTCGCCTGACGCGTCCTGATGCTGGATGACGTCGTGACAACGATTATCCGACCCACTTTTGTACCAATTTGGTGGATAAAATCAGGGTCGCTACAACATTGGCGTGTGACTGATAGAGATGTAATGATCACATTTTAACGTTACGCGGAAAACTAACTTTTGCACCAAAATTGGCGAAGTTTTAAAGTATCTTTTTTTCTAACTAAAAACATTTAATGTTAGCCTTTTGGACTACTTGTGTACTGGAGTCATTACCACAGCTGTTCCTACCTAAACTTAAAAAGATGGAAAGTCTTCACCTTTTGGTTTTATTGTGATGTTTTCAGTCGATTTTAAACAACTTCTGCATTTTTTCAAGACCAGCTTGAGACCAACATACATACATTGTTATTGTACGTCTGGTTTACAAATAAAGAGAAAAAATGCGAATAGAAGATTTTGGTCAATATAATTATCTAGTATATTTAAAATCCAAAGATACCATTGTTGAAATAATCGTAACCTCGGATTTTAATTCAGGTTAAGCTGAACTTTAGCTGAATCACATTCATACAACTGGTCTTTAGTAAGCAGTACATTATGTGATGACAGTTAAATCACTCAAATTTGTGTATCCAAGAAAAAAATTTAAAATATTTCATCATGACCCTGGTACGAATCACAAAAATTTTGGTACCACAAGCTTCTTGCCAAATACATATCTGCACCACAGATCAATCAGCAATAGTAATCATTCATTGAACGTTATTCCAAATACAAATGCGAATCCGAGAGTCCGTGCGCGTAAGCGTGAGAATGAGACGCATTAAAAATTCGATTTCTCGAAAACTATGAGACCTAGAGAGCTGAATCTTCATTTAAAAACTTTTTTATACTTGTCTGTATTTGGCTTCATATATGTATACACAAGTTTCCAATAATTAACATAGTTCCTCACTTGGTAAACTTTTCAATTCACGGATTTGGCTAGTGGCAACTTTGGGGCTTATTTTCCCGAAAAGGCTTTACATTTTGAAAATTTGGTGAGTACCATTAGAAGCTCGCTAGTTTTTTGAGTAAGTTTCCAAAAATTCGTAATTGATTTAAGAACGTGATGTAAATTTTGAAAAGCATATATTTGGAATTACTTCTCATTTAGGAAAAATTAAATTTTACAAAATTCAGCCCTATCAAACAAAGTTGTAAAATTGTATTTCGGATGGCTAAAAGGATGCTCTATAAGTGAGGGACCCATTTAGTTATACTTTCATTTTAAAAAACGACATAATTTCGGGGCCGATTTTACGGTGAAAACACAACACAGCGGTGCGACGTCGCATCGCAGAAATCAACGACGTCGTAGAAATTTGCAATGCGACGTCGCTTAGTACAAATCCTGGGCGAACCCACAACACTGCGGTGCGACGACGCATCGCAAATTTCCACGACGTCGTTGATTTCTGCGATACGACGTCGCACCGCAGTGTTGTGTTTTGTTTTCACTTGAGATCGGGAATGATTCTCTCAAGCAACGCACGCGCAAATCATGGAAGTCTGGTTGTCTTTTATACGCGACTTAGTCTGCTGTGCCAACAGGTTGCGTGTGTACAAGATGTCCACTAGAAAACTGATCAGCGTCTTCTCGTGTCTCGTACAATGCCATGCCACAGAAAACCTAATAGTCCGGGAGCTGGCGACACTAAATTTTGTAAGATTTCATAACGATTAGTTTTACTTTATTTGTATCATATCGAAGCTATAAAAACCTAAAATCGATTCCTGCAGGAGTACCAACGGCACACTGATTGACCGTGATATGGTAATTATGTTAAAAAAAAGTTTAATTGTTGAAAATAATAAAAGTTGAAACTTCATCAATTTTTTAATAACATTTAAATAAAACATAAAACGACCTCCTGCCACTTTTTCGGTAGACCGATCTACTCCTGCCATAATTTTATTTATGTAAAAAAAAATTATCAATTAATATAAATCGTAAAAGTTCAAAATTTTTTTATCATTTCATCAATAATTAAGATAACTAAAAAACATATCCTGCCAGTCATTTGATGGGACTTGGCTTCGGCAGGAGCCAGTAAAGTTGTAGGATCTACTAGTTTAGATCTGTGACATAAAAACAGAATAGAAAAAAAATATCAATTAATATGAATCATAAAAGTTCAAATTTTTTTTACCATTTCTTGAATAATTATTATAATTAAAAAACATATCCTGCCTGACATCTGATGGGACCTGGCTTCGGCAGGAGCTAGTAAAGTAGTAGGTTCTGTGACATAATAACAGAAAGGAATGTGTTTCAACGCGTAAGATTATTTTATATTTATTTTTGCACAAAAATATGTAATATTGAAAAGTTTATAGAGGCGAATCCTCGTCGATATATTCGTAAACAGTTTCTACAAAAGTGGATAAATCTTCGGTTTCAGAATCATCACTATCGCTGGAATCACTGTCACGTTGAATATGCTCCATTGTATCATTGTCATCTGGTTCATTAGTTGCCATATCAGATTCTGTAAATTGATTATAAATAATTTGAATATTAGTGGCATTGTTTTATCTATTATTAATTACTCAGTAGAGAAAATATTATTATTACCTGCGTCGTCGGTTTCAGCAATTTTATCCATAATTATGTCACTGATTGAAGTTGGTAACTGGTCACCCTCAAACAATAAGAACTTCAGCTTATTATTAGTTTCTTTCCATCCACAATCGGCAGGAGATAGCAACGTCGAGTGTTGGAAGTGTGCATTACACCACACACTGGAAATATAAATAGCCCTCAGAATTTGTTGTTGCAATTCCACTTTGCACGGGGGTAATATGTATCCATCAAAACTTGTCGACTGTAATTTGAGCTGTTCCTGGGTGTCCTTGAATTTATAGGCTTTCTTGAACGTTGCTAATCGTACTTCATTCACGTTGCTCATTGTTTCAAAGCCGTACAGTTCACAAATGAATTTCTCCAGAGTATCAAAACGCATTGAGAACGTTTGGATTTGGAATTTGGAAGCCTAGAAATAGCGAATAAAGTTGTTCGCGCTCAACAACTTTGCTCCTGCCGAAGCCAGGTCCCATTAGATGTCAGGCAGGATATGTTTTTTAATTATAATAATTATTCAAGAAATGGTAAAAAAAATTTGAACTTTTATGATTCATATTAATTGATTTTTTTTTTTCTATTCTGTTTTTATGTCACAGATCTAAACTAGTAGATCCTACTACTTTACTAGCTCCTGCCGAAGCCAAGTCCCATCAAATGACTGGCAGGATATGTTTTTTAGTTATCTTAATTATTGATGAAATGATAAAAAAATTTTGAACTTTTATGATTTATATCAATTGATAATTGTTTTTTTACATAAATAAAATTATGGCAAATAGATCGGTCTACCGAAAAAGTGGCAGGAGGTCATTTTATGTCTTATTTAAATGTTATTAAAAAGTCGAAAAAAAGTTTCAACTTTTATTATTTAAAACATTTGTACTTTTTTTAACATATTTGGCATACCGCTGACAATCGTTGTCCCGCCAACGAAATGGCAGGAATTCATTTTCTTGATCAGTGATATTAATATTACAAAATAAAAGATAAATCAAGTTTTATGAAATGAGACAATGAAAAGTGTCGCCAGCTCTCGGACTATAACGATTCTCTGCCTTCCCGCCAATACTGAATTTTTATGCGCTATCTTTTTGGTGGTATTATTGTCAACCTATAAATCTTTTATTGTATTTTGCATGTTATTGTTAATCAAATATTTATTTTTATATTTATGCATATGGCTAGATTTGTACTACGGATTGCGAAACAAATCTCGTTTATATCCTTTAGTATTGTATAAAAATGATTTATTTTATTGGAAAAAATGTTTTATGTTGCCAGCAGCTTATTTGGTTTACATATATCAACGTGTCGCTTCTGGTATAGGTCTTCTGTGGCCGTGCAATGAACGTTCATCGCATCGCATTGCGGTGCGACGTCGTTTTTTCGTTGCGTCGTCGCACCGCACTGTTGTGGCCTGCAACAGACGTAGGACACGTATTGTGCGGTCCACATCTCACTAGAAGCGTCTTCTCTGCGATGCCGTGGCGATGAAGTTTTAACGTTGCGTCATCGCATCGCATCGCCGTGCGACGTCGTTTTTGCGATGCGACGTCGCACCGCTGTGTTGTGTCTTCACCCTTACTGCACTACATATTTTGTATTCCTCAAAGTAGTATAATATACAATCGATAATTGTGACTAGTGATTTTTTTTATATACACGTGTAAATGGCATAATTTCAACAAAAAAAATCATTACATCTAAGTGGTTGGGAGAGAGTTAATAATAATACAGGAGTGGAAGAAGGCCACAAAGAGGTTTCAAAACATGTTCTGTTATACATGGCATTCCATTTAAAAAATGTTAGTTGACCCTGTAGTATCGTCTTGCCTCACCCTGTATATTCGATAATAATTTCCGGTTAAAGACTTTTTTTGTCTAGTTTATTTATATTTTTAAATCAAGTTTCTAGTTATCATAGAACTCAACATATCGAGGTCAGACGTAGTATTGCCCCACCCTGTATACGTAAATGAAAAAAATATGGACCAGTTATAATTATTAGTAATGTTGCATTTTTGTAATTTATCCAAAATAGAAAATAATTTAAAAGTTCACTTATTTACTTGCGGAATTTATTATTATTCAGAATTATGATATGCGATGTCATATGTCACTTTATGGTGATGATCACTTGTAATCTGGTTATTTGGAATTATCTTCTTACCACATATTCCTGTAGCAATAAATATTTCCCTTCATATAATTTGTTACAACTCGGTAAGTTTGATTATTTAATTATTATTCTCAATGTACCTATTTATTAGAAAAATTCCATTATGTTGAGGATGTTCATAATTTCATATTGCTGCCGCATTCTCTGTCTTTAAGAAAATACAATTTTATAACTCACCAGGAACTGCATCGATCAATATAGGGAAAAGTACGCACCAGAAAATTTTGAAAATTTAGGGAGCTACTAACGGTAGTGTGGCCAATCCAACTAAAATAATTACAAGAATCTGGCACTTCCGGTTATACCGGAAGTCGTTCCCAACTTGCTTATTATAAATGGAACACTCTATATATTTGTTTTCGAAAAGAGCATAAAATTCTGAGTCAGAAACATCCTATGCCTAAACCCAGCCGTTTCAGAGATATTTGACATTTTAAAAAATTTTGACAGGTGTAATGGTTTACAATAACCTTTATAACTTTCTTCGTGTAAAAGATACTCATTTGCTTTTTAGCATGCAGAAAAACCATAAGGTGAGCTATACTCTACAGTTTAAAGAAATTCAATAATAGTATACCAAGTGTTCCATTTTTGACGTTACATTTTCTAAACTTCAAACCGCGAAAACTTGCTTAAGTCAAATGGAACACCCTGTATTTTTTTACATGAAGTTATGTATAATTAAAATCCTTTTTTCTGATATCAGCATTGTGGGAGTTTAAATGGCAACTTTTTGAAATATTTGCGATTTTCTTAGAAATTCAAGAATGTTTAGTAAAAATGTTATCAAATTAGCCATGATTAGAAACAATCAGTAATGTCAGTCATTAATGTCAGTCATTCTCGTATGTCGAAAAATGCCTCCGCGTTTAAATTACACCCACGAAGACTTTTTGAATTTGTTTATTATTTATGGAGAATGTGATAAATATCAAGAACTTGTAGTACATTTGTTACTAGATATCCACAAAAACGGAAAATAGCACTAAACACTGTAACATGAATATTAATTGGATTGAATACACTTTGTATAAACTAAAATAGCTAAGATAAAATCAACTAAAAACATGATTCCATTTTAATTGCATTAATTCCATTTAATAATTGTTCAAAATTCTGCCCTCAAACCTCCCCACATTTTTCACACCTTCGGATTAGTACTTCATGAGTAGCTCTTCTAATTGAATCCTGTGATAAGTTTTGAAATGCGTTTCTTACTCTGCATACAATCTTCAATAGTTGTTAATGGGCTCTCATAAACTTTATTTTTAATAGTTCCCCAAATAAAATAATCTAAAATTGATAAATCGGGCGAGCGAGGAGGCCATAGGAAAGGTCCATTATTGGCGATCCTTTGATCGTAAAAAAGTTTTTTGTAAACAATTATTTTCAAATACGCGTTATATGGGGGAGCACCGTCGTACTAATAAAAAATGTTTCTATGTTCGGCGAGAAATAAATTTTCTAAATAGTTATTATTCAAATTTTGTAAAATATTTAGATCTTTCACCTAAAAAAAAAAAAAAACAAAAAAAAAATTAACTATACACAGAAGAAGAAATCTTTATAACTTACTGTTTAAATTTTCCTGATAAAATTCTAATGCCACCACTCTATCGTTTCTTATGGCATAGTAAACATTAAACTGCCAACTATCTTAAAAATTTCGCTCCCTGGACACATGAGGATTCGAGTCACTCCAATAATGCGAATTGTGTCGATTAAAAAGTCTATTTTTTGGTAAATTTAGCTTCATCTGACCATATAATATTCCCCAAATAAGAATCGTCGGCTTATTAGAATAAATTCACAAAAATTTTCTCTTACGAAATCTGTTTCTTTTAATCGTTGAACCATTTGGAACGAAAACGGGTGAAATTTATGTTTAATTAAGATTCTGTGAACTGAATCCTTGCATAGTCCCGATTCCAGAGCAGCTTGTATTAATGACATCATTGAAAATGCACGAAAACATCCCAGAATTGCTATTTCTACGTTTTCGTCATCAACAATAGGCTTTTACTTTTGAATTCTTGCCTTGACAGACCCATAGTTTTTAAAATTATCCAGTATGCGTTTTACAGTGTTTGGTGACGGTTTCCGTTTTTGTGGATATCGAGTAGCAAATGTACTACAAGTTCTTGATATTACTTTATCACATTCTCCATAAATAATAAACAAATTCAAAAAGTCTTCCTGGGTGTAATTTAAACGCGGTGGCAATTTTTGACAGAAGAGAATGACTGACATTACTGATTGTTTCTAATCATGGCTAATTTGATAAAATTTTTACTTCAAATTCTTGAATTTCTAAGTAAATCGCAAATATTTCAAAAAGTTGTAACTTAAGCCCCTACAATGCTATCAGAAAAAAAGGAATTTAATTATACATAACTTGATGTAAAAAAAATACAGGGTGTTCCATTTGACTCAAGCAAGTTTTCGCGGTTGGAAGTTTACAAAATGTAACGTCAAAAATGGAACACTTGGTATACTATTATTGAATTTCTTTAAACTGTAGAGCGTAGCTCACCTTATGGTCTTTCTGCATGCCAAATAGCAAATTAGTATCTTTTACATGAAGAAAGTTATAAAGGTTATTGTAAACCATTACACCTGTCAAAATTTTTTTTAAATGTCAAATATTTCGGCTGGGTCTAGGCATAGGGTATTCTACATTTTATGCTCTTTTCGAAAACCCTAAAATATATAGGGTATTCCATTTGAAATAAGCAAGTTCGTATCGACTTCCGGTATAACCGGACGTGCCAGATGCTTGTAATTATTTTAGTTGGATTGACCACACTGGCGTTAGTAATTCTCTAAATTTTCAAAATTTTCTGGTGCGTACTTTTCCCTATATCGATCGATGCAATTCCTGGTGAGACACCCTGTATTGAAATTAATGATAACAATTTAAATCATTAATTTTTTTGAAATCAGTAACTATTCCAATTATGAAATTCAAATCCCTTTTGAGTTTTTTGATTTCAAATATAAAAAGGAAACTTGAAATTTAATATAGGATAAAATCAGTATATCTCGTGTTCTAAATTATTTATCCGAAAATATTCAGTTAAACCTATTCAATTAATATCGTTTCCACACGACCTAAATCGATGAGGTATAGTGGATGTGGATTCTGCGTATCTGCCACATGAGCACGTTGCAGATTCCTACCACACGACAAATTGGGGGTTCGGAGAAGTGCCCAGATTAGTGGTGTGAGTGCTTAACCAAAAATTATCGTGTGTCTTGGCTTCGGTGACTGGTCTTAGTAGCGGAAACAGGCCAAAGTTAAATAAGTTGTAGGTAATACAATAAATATGTATTTACGTGTGAACCAGTCACAAATTATTATTTTAATATAATTGATGTTTTATATTTGCAAAATCTAGTGCCTTCAAAATGATAAAAAGATAAGAGACGGAAGATAAAAATATTAATTTATCTTGAAAAGGTGATCCCATTAATGCCGGCATTGTAATTCGTAAATGGTATTCTATAAACATGCTTAATTTATGGAGAAATTATATAGTATATCCTAGGATATACTAAACAATAGGATGTCTGCTTATGAAACTATATAACCATGTATGAAAACCTGGCACAGGAATCGGTCAAAAAGTTCACAATACTGCACTGGTTTACAAGTAAAATTAAAGTCTGTTTTTAAGATACATCAAAAATATACTCAATTATTCGTAATCAGGATTCGTATTGTTCGATACAAATTTTTGAAAATATATTTTTTAAATTTTCAAAAGTAATATTTTTTTTGAAAGAAATATTTTTTACAAATATTAGTCTTTTAGTTGCTTAGTGAGACAATTTTCCCATTTGTTCTACTATGAAAGTTTTTTTTTTTTAAATATTAAAATAATTGAAAAAATTTTTTCCTCAAAAATTTATATCTGGATGGAAAACTTATGAATGACATAAGGTAAATAACAGGGTCGTACTGGGGATAACACTCCCTA
The DNA here is from genome assembly GCA_029963845.1 of Rhamnusium bicolor. Lineage (NCBI taxonomy): Eukaryota > Metazoa > Arthropoda > Insecta > Coleoptera > Cerambycidae > Rhamnusium > Rhamnusium bicolor. Next base: position 126,872 of record JANEYF010003722.1, on the reverse strand, counting down.
ACTGTTTCTGCCACTCGGTGTAAGGCGTGTACCAGGAGGCAAGTTACATGAAGACAATAATTTTAATGTCTTGTAACATGCGGCCAGTCAGTTTCATATACGCTGCGACGTCCGTAATAAATAATAAAAATTTGGCCTTATTTTGTTCATAACCGACCCCCCCACAATAGTTTTAATCTATCACATACAAGAGTGAACACGTTGGCTGCAATTACCTGTTCCAACACTTTTGGTGCCAGTTAATATGTTATTGTGACATGCAGTTCCTCTAGGGCGCCCATCAATACGTTGGCAATTTTCGATCCCGTTGCGTTGGCTGTCTCATCCACGCTAAGCCAAATATATTTACCTCCCTGATTACCGGATTCTCTAATTGCTCCCAGGAAATGTTACACCCCACCATAAACATAATAAGTCCACGTTGTTGGTTTCCGCTAATTAATGTTTGGTGTTTTTTCGTCGCCGCATGTTGTGTCACACTGGTTTTTTTGTTATAGAACAGTTTAACGTCACACACTTTACATACCAGCTCCACACTATCAAAAGCCGACTCAGGATAATCCCTAATCTACTCGCATACTGATTTGGAAGACGCCGACTTCCCCTCCATTTTATAGTATACAAAAGCACTACACTAGACAGAAAATATTATCTATGTCGTAAATAAAAACACTGTCCAGAAAATCTCGTCTGTCCAATTAAAAGTAAAAACTGTTTTTACACTCGCTCACACATACACACCACATCCAAATAATTTGTCAAACTGAATTCGTCGGCACAGGAGAGTCACAGCATCTCGCGAATCCGCCCAATGGAGGACCACCTAATGGACCTTTCTTTATTTGTTTAATCGATAGTATTTATAAATACGAGCTCACATATTTTTTTTCCGGATTTTACGAGCCCCGGAAAGGGGTTAAAAAAATAAAGTTTTGAATTTTACTCTTATGGCGTCATCCGACTTATTCAATTATAAATGTAACCATAAATCCATTCACATATAATTTTTTTATCTTAGTACGAAGGGAACATTTTATTTGTACCTCTTTTAAAACTTCGACATTTAAATATTAAAAAAAAAAACAGCAGAAATCGAATAAATTAGGTTATGTTATAGATTTATTCTCCGTTGCTGTTAGGAAATTGATGACTGAAATTTTACCCTTTTAAAAAGAATTCATTAGTGGAATATAAATCTTAATAAAAACGACCAAAAAAATGCACAATTATTGAAAATACCTATGTGTACATAATATATACATTAAGTTCAAAAGTACGTAAATACGTACTTTTTATTTTGTATCCAAATTAAATTCGCCTTGAAAATATCATAAAAATTAATGTACAAATTCACGAAATGGTTCAAAATTACAAATATTCTCAAATAGTTTTCAGCTGCCAAAACAATACTTAAATAAAGAAAATATGGCAACACAGGTTCAGCCATATCACAGGGCGCATTATTTCATTGGTTGAATAATTAGCGGCAATTTTAAATTAATCCAATCTTTTATAAAAAAAAATTTTGTAGTTAATTTTTTATTTAATCCAACCATATGGATACTGATTATATAAATGGTGTAGAATCATACAATAAAAAGAAATCCAACTTTTAATATAGTGGGACATCCCCATTGTCCACTTGCTGTTTATAAGGCGCGTCTGGCCCCACCATAATGCACCCAATTTTACTCATATATGACGTTCAGATAAAACACTAACTCTGTGTTTTACTTTTTCTAATTATTAAAATTAATATAGTTCTAACACGTACATAATCAGATTATTATTCCGTAAATCTGTGTGAGGTTTCATTTACTTGCATTCTCTTTACTGCAAATTTGAAGTATGACATGTTTATGGGTCGTTCTCCTGGAAGCAGTATTTTTGGGTAACCGTGCATTTTCATGCATGAAATTCAGTTATCCAGCAGTTGCATTTTTTTTGTGCGAGAGTTATACTAGATTTAAATCTCAGGAAATGCACAGAATACCTCCAAGATAATCATTCTTTCAATTTTTTTCATCAATCAATGGGTCAAAACTCACGACGGTCACACGTAACTTCCTTGTTTTCTAACATGTTTTCAATGGTTTTTCTGAACGGAATCAAAATTGTGTTGTTTTTGAAGAGTTTTAGCAAAACAGGAATGTAGGGTCACATACTTTTCAGGAGAACTAACGTTTTTATCATCATTTTAAAACTTATTGTACATAATATGTCCTATTTGGAAAATGCTTAGGGTAAAAGTTAAGTGTAAGAGTGTAGCCAGGCAAACTTCGCGTTTTAATGAAATGTATGTTCTTATTTATTAGTATGTACTTCTTTTTTTTTTCGGCTGCCCGACCCTGGACAGTCCTCCCGTGGCCTCCGACGCTCACGGGTAGAGCGCCAGCAAATTACCTACAGCCACTCCCCACATCCCGCAGGGTTAATGACTAGATGCCAGAATCATGTGCCCTAAGCAGACACAGAGATCCCAGAATGACTGCCTTCTGCATTTGGCGTGCCAGCCACTCGGCTGATTTTTGGCAGACCGGTATGGTCTTCAATTCTGAGAGCAGCGTAGGCTTTATCCCTCCGAGTATACCGATTATTATTCATCTTAAATGAGTAGTTTTGGTACAGCACTTGGAGCTCGTACCGGAGATCGCGATATTTGGTGCGCTTTTCCTCCACCTTCAAAGTGTTTTTCGCGGCAGGGGCTGAAAATTCGTTGACATATATCACCTTGGTTTGATGGTCGAGGAGGACTATGTCAGGCTTATTGGTTTGGATCAGCCTGACACTCGGGAACGAGTAGTTTCAATAAATGCGACATTTCTCATTTTCGACAACGGACTCAATATCTCCAGGGGTGTAAGGCAGCACTGTTGTCTAGTCTATCCCGTACGAGTGTCTTAGGTACTAATATAGCACTCGTAAAGACGCGTTATGTCGGCGGATGTAGGCCGAAATCGCATATATGGGGCACGCAGAGAGTAAGTGCATGAGCGGTTCGGGCACCTGACGGCAGGTCCTGCAGTTGATATCAGGCACCTCTACATGCCACACACGACTATGGTAGACCAAGGTGTTGATAACTCCATCCTGGCAAGCCATAATGAATCTCGGTCTCTGACTTAAGCCTAGCTGACATTAAAAAGGCGAATGTCAGCCTGGTTGAAAAACCCAGTGTTTCTATGTTCTTATAGAAGACACCATGCTGAGGTTTAGCGACGTGCTGCCGAAACAGTTTTTTCTGTTCGGCAGCTCTGGTTCAGGCTTTCATACGATTTGGCTGAATTTTAGTGACTGACTTTACATTAGCACAATACAATACAATTTTGTTCTAATTATCTTGTTATACATAAGGTGGTTTTGGAATACAAAAAATGAATACGAAACATTACAACAGTTGTTCAAAATTCTGTCCATTAAGTCAATGCACTTCTAAACTCGTATAACTGTTTCTCGAAGAACGTTCGCCAATTGCTAGGCAGTTATGCTATTAATTGCGCGTCTTGCTCGTAGCTCCAGGTCTTCACGGGTTGTAACGGCGGTTGCGTAGACAATATTTTTTAAATGACCCCAAACAAAGAAATCAAGGGGTGTTAAATCAGGTGACCTTGGAGGCCACCTCACAGGACCATTCGTCGAAATTACGTTTTCTCCGAATCTCCGTTGAAGGTAATCAATTACTATCCTTGAATCCATCTTGTTGAAAATACATTCTCTGTCGTAAATGGAAAGGTAATTCATCAAAACTGTCCTCAATTTCATTTTGCAGAAATCCCAAGTATTTGGCACCAGTCAGGGGTCCTTCAAATATTATTGGACCAATGATTCTACTACCGATTATTCCGAGCCAAATATTGAAACCGAACCGCACTTAAAAGTTACCCTCCCGTAATGAATTTTGATTTTCTTGTGACTAATATTTTGTATTTTGTCAGTTAAATAATCCCAAATTTATAAACCTAGACTCGTCCGAAAATAAAATCATTCCCAAAAAATCATTGTTTGGTTGCACGTTATTCTGCAAAATCCAGTTGCAATATTCCATCCTACTTTCGTAATCATTTTGGTACAAGTGCTGGTGTAATTGGTATTTAAAAGATTTATAGTGGTATTTGTGCAAAATTCGGTTTATTGTTTGGTGACTGATTTCCAATTTAAACCCAATTTGCCTTAAAGAAACAGTCGTATCAACTTCTACTCGAGCCAAAACATTAATTTCCGTTCCTTCGTCAAGAATGAAATTTTCTTCCGGATCATTGTTGGGCTCACTTCGGAATTGATTTTCAAGACGATTAAAATAATTTCTCGCTGGACATTGTCTATCAGGATATCGTTCGGCATAAGGTGTCTAGCCGCAACGGCATTTTTCTACATTCCCCATAAATAATTAACATGCCCACTTTTTTCATCTGTTCTATAAATTTGCGGCATTTTGAACACAACTAACAAGAATTTTAAACAATTTTTAGACAATAAAAACACCAGTACACAACAAATGTTGACAAGCTAAATTTTTGTTTTTAAAGCCACCTTACATCTTGACATTTAATTGGAACAAAATTGTATTTTTTTATAGCTGTAATTTTGTTTGTATTTATCGCACATCTTAATACGACATATGAATAAATTACTTATTAATAGTACTAAAAATGGTACCACGGTACCAATATGGTTCCATGTGAAAAATTGAGTTTTCCCCAAAAACCATTTTGATGAACTTTATTTGCTCATAAATCACGTAATTTAGTATTTTTGACGGGATTTCGATTTTTCTAACATTACACGTGTCATTTAGAATAAATAGGAACCATCATGGCACACTTAAATAACACCACATGAAATTAATAATTTCACACTTAAATGGAAAACTAAAAATTATATTATAAAAAATATTGACGTTTGAAATGGCACTTATTTGGTATCGCTGGATTCAGAAAATTATGCAGAATTCGAAAATGTAATAACACAGGGTGTTCCATTTAAATATCGAAAGTTAGTGTCACTTCCTGCGAAACCGGAAGTGAAAAAAAATCACTTGTACGTCAAAAAGTGCCGCTTATTATGCATACAGGATATCCCAAATTTGAATCAATTATCTTTAAAACTAAAGGAGAAAGGGGGGTGTACCATGATCCTGTTACACCCGGTATATGACGGTCGTGAGTGAGATAAATGTGAATCAAATTTTCATTAAGTAGGTATATCGTTTTTCTCCATGTATTAATGGGGATGTCCCACTATATTAAAAGTTGGATTTCTTTTTATTGTATATGATTCCACTCTATGTAATTAGGATCCATGTGGTTGAATTAAAAAAAAATTATTAAAGTTTGGATTAAAATTGCCCCAGTTAATCAACCAATTAAATAATGCGCTCTGTGATATGGCCGAACCTGTGTTGCCACATTTTCTTTATTTAAGTATTGTTTTGGTAGCTGAAAACTATTTGAGAATATCTGTGATTTTGAAGGATTTCGTGAATTTGCTCATTAATTTTTGTGTTATATCAAACACTTATCATAAAAGGTAAGTGTTTACTTAGTTTTGAACTTACTGATGGGTATTTTCAATAATTGTGCATTTTTTGGTCGTTTTTATTAAGATGATTTATATTCCACTTAATGAATTGCGAAGAAAATGATTCTGTTATGGATTTACTATTTCCATTTATTATTTATAATTTAAATTATTTTTAAAACGATAACATTTTTACCATTTTTTAATAAAATGCACGCTCCAAATACTAATCAAACAAAATCATCATAATCAGGTGAAAGTTAAAAATAAATAGGGATGATTATAATAATTAATTAATATTTGTTTTCAATTTTAATTCCGTAACAGCAACGTACAATAAAGCTATAACATAACTTATTCGATTTCTGCCGATTTTTTTTTAATATTAAATGTCGACGTTTTAAAACAAGTACAAATAAAATTTTCACATTATATTAAGGTAAAAAAAAATCTATGTGAATGAATTTATAGTTGCATTTATAATTGAATAAGTAATGAACGACCAATCACGCTTTCAAACAATACGTAAAACTGGCAATACTGCGGTATCTTCTTCGCTTTCAGTGGCTGCTTGTGTTTGGCGCCAAACCTAGTCAGATGACGTCATAAGACTATAACTTTTTTATTTTTTTAAACCCTTTCCGGGACTCAAAAAAATCCGAAAAAAATTCTGTGAGCTCATGTTTATAAATACTATGGAATAAGCAAATAAAAAAATATGTGGGAAATGCCCATTATGATTAACTATTATACTTATTACTAAATCGAACAAATTTAAAAAGTTTGTTCTAGTTATAAAACAAGAGCTCTTGAAAATAAATCATTCAATATTCCTCATTTTTAAAATACGTCATATTCACAGTTTTGTTTTTTATTTTGGCCCTAAATTTTATAATGCATTGCCTGCAGATCTATAAAAAAAAGAAACAATATTAAATTAATATACAGAGAGAATTAGATATATTTTTATGAATATAATGTTTTTTGATAATGTCGCTTATGTATGACGACAATAGACCAATCAAATTAAGCAAAAATCAGGCCCATTTTCACGATAATTTCCAACCATTCCCGACCAATACCATTCGATTCAGTTTTTTTTTTTTTGAATTCTCATGGTCAATTTTGCCGTAAATTATATGAGCAAGAATTTAATTTATAAACAATTACAGTTGTGAAAATGATGAAAATCGATGTTTCTAAATATTCAACTTCAAACGCTGCGTAAACGGCAACAGATAGAGAAAAATTGCTCAGAACATTTTTTATAGAGCGTTAAATTCCCTTCAAAAAAGTCCACGACGGCATATCTCTACGATGAATAGTTAAGGCGTTACAATGAGTTAAATGTTTATTATTTTTCTATTGCGTACTGGTCAGCTGTATAGTAGTCTAGTTTGGAACACCTGCTACTCAAGAATGCTAGGAGCGTATATGTAGATACCCTCGGGCACAGGGCACTATAGTACTTGGTATTATAACTTAATAATAATTTTCCAGGTCTTTGAGTATGCATAAAAGTATATAATAATTATATCTAGACCAAAGAAGTGATAAATAAATTTGTTAACGTTGTAAAAATAAGAAAATTATGAAAGATTTACAGCAAGTCTACTTTAAAATGTTCTGCGCAGGCGGCCATTACGCGGCGTACGAGTCTGTTGATCGCGCATGCGCGTTACTTGTACAGCTGACTGATATACAGCAGAAAAATAATAAATATTTAACTCATTGTAACGCCTTAACTATTCATCGTAGAGGTATGCTGTCGCGGACTTTTTTGAAGGGAATTTAACGCTCTATAAAAAAATGTTCTGAGCAATTTTTCTCTATCTGTTGCCGTTTTCGCAGCGTTTGAAGTTGAATATTCAGAGACATCGATTTTCATCATTTTCAAAACTTTAATTGTTTATAAATTAAATTCTTGCTCATATAACGTACGGCAAAATTGACCATGAGAATTCAAAAAACATACTGAATCGAATGGTATTGGTCGGGAATGGTTGGAAATTATCGTTTTGAAAAACCCTTAATTTGACTGGTCTACAAATGGATCCCTGGACAAGCTGAAAAAATAAATGGAAAGATTTGAATTGAAAATTTTATGCATTACTCCAAACAGTCCTTACTGTGACCAAAAAAAGGTATAAATTGGACCCACTCGTTAAAGTCAGTTCCCGACTGTTTACATTTAATAATACTGAGTATGCTGAGAGCAGTTTCAAATCATAAGTTAGGTTAGGTTATGTTTTTGTATGAGTGGATCCTTGTGGACCCTCCACGGCGGCAATAAGCAGGCCTATTGTGCCTCACTTCTAATTATGTTTCACGCAATAAGTTCAGTCTCTTAATGAAACTGATAACTTTATTGGGTGAGAGTGTGTCCAGATATTCTGGCAGCAGTGGCCCCTTGTCAAATATTTAGAATCGAATCCTCTTCACAGCGGAACAGGACACAGAACGCGGTCTGTCTTCTCATCATCCTTCAGGCATAAGCGACACTATGTGTTTTTCGCTAGGTCGAGTTTATGCAGATGATAGTTTAATCGGCCGTGCCCGGTATACAAGCGTGTTAGGCAAGTAGATTACGTATTTTTGTTCTTTTGTTCAATAAACTTAATAATATAAACTTAATAGTTTTCCTTGCTTACATTCTATAGCAAACTCTATCACAAGTTTACGCTATAGTTCACGACCGTCCATTACATCTCACGATCGTCACATAAATGTTTCAGCTTGATAATGGACAATACTGACTAAAATTGATATTTCAGTGTATAAATATCTTACATAACTTGAACTATGTCGATTTGATCATTTTTTTTGGTTATTTCTCATCTAATGTCAACGTAATGGTAATATAACGAATTAAAAATTGGTAATATTCATAAATGTCGCTTTTTCGAACACCTTTGGCATTTCACTAATAAATTTTGTTCGAAATAGGACATTATCATTGTATTGTACTTATTCACACAGAAAAATTGACAATAGTAGTGAGTAAAATATATATTATTAATAAGTTTTCCATCCAGATATAAATTTTTGAGGAAAAAACTTTTTCAATTATTTTAATATTAAAAAAAAAACTTTCATAGTAGAACAAATGGGAAAATTGTCGCACTAAGCAACTAAAAGACTAATATTTGTAAAAAATATTTCTTTCAAAAAAAATATTACTTTTGAAAATTTAAAAAATATATTTTCAAAAATTTGTATCTGAACAATACGAATCCTGATTACGAATAATTGAGTATATTTTTGATGTATTTTAAAAACAGATTAAGTTTACTTGTAAACCAGTGCAGTATTGTGAACTTTTTGACCGACTCCTGTGCCAGGTTTTCATACATGGTTAGATAGTTTCATAAGCAAACATCCTATTGTTTAGTATATCCAAGGATATACTATATAATTTCTCCATAAATTAAGCGTGTGTAATAATTTATTACACATTTTGATGTGTGACGGTTGTAATTTTTTTTTAGACATCCTGAAAGAAAAATTATAGAAAAGAACTTATTATGATGTAAAGTATGGAACCATTATGATATGAATTTGGATATTAGGTTGATTATGTCATCCTATGCAACTGTGATTGTATAGATAGTTTAACGGTAAGCAGAAATCTTTATAAAGAGCGTTTATTGGTAAACATTTACAAGTGTATAATTAATTAGAATTTTTTTTAATTAATACGTTTATTAATCTTCTTAATTTTGTAAGATTATCTTGTCACACCGTTGTGATCAGTGTGGATGTAATACTGGAATGATACGCATGTGCATTGAAGCGACTATCTAAATTTGTGGCGTATTTCTTTGAACTGATGTACACATTATTTATCAGGGAAAATAAGGATATTTCTAAACATCTAAAATTAAGAGCTTCCCTGAACGAAAAAACGATGGTGGTCAACCCAAGAAGTCAAATATATTCACCAGAGAAGAGGTCAACAAGTTTTTTATTGATGCACCAGATGATAGGTAGTATTGATACTGGGAATAGCTTGAGTTTGTTATAGAGATGAATTATTGAAAATTGCTGTAGGCAATATTTAAGATAAGGAATCCATGATAATAATATAATAATCAAAATACCAGATTCCGAAAACAAAACGCAACTTATTTACTATTATTGAGAGAGAAGATGAAATGTACAATTATTTAGAAATTCTTTGGAAATATGTAAATATGAGACCTAAAAACACTAAAAGTAGACGTTTTCCATTTTTCATTATATTGGTAAGGTAAATGTTTGAATCAAATAGTAGGTAAGAATATTAAGAGTATTTGCAAAATTTGCATACAGTTGACATTCATTTAGAAGAACATCAGCCACCTTATTAACCAACACAGGCATTGACGTCCTTAATTTGAAGAGACATCGCGGACGGATATCTTTCACAGTAGCCAAGGGTTATGTAGCAGATTATCTTCAAAAAATAAATTAGAAGTAACTAGCAAAATCATATACACGAAGGAGACAGAGTTCAGGCACAGGTCTGCTATTACTTCTTTATATTCAAATATCCACGGTACAGACATCCCAATGTCTGCAGAAGATCCTGCTAAAGTACAATATATAAATTCGCTGCCGAAGAAAGAAATAATTCCAGTTGTCAATGGGTTATATCTGTTTAGATTGTTCATTTACATTCAACATTATTAAGTAGATGCTTACCTCTAAGTTTCAATATTTTGTGTCATATATAATTATGATATAAAAAAAATCATAAATGCTTTGACGCCATGGTAACATAATAAATATAAACAGTACCGAGTGTTAATTTACTGCTGGCCTACTATCAGTACCATAATGCCCATTTTAGTACAATGATGTAGTAGAAAAAGAAATATGCCTGACCGTGCTATCAGTTGAAAGTGAAAAGGTTGAGACAGGATTATTGATATACGTATATTATGTATAATATATTATGGTAACCAAGGAGTTAAACCGAGTTGAAAAGTGACCCACCTTTAACAACTGGCCTTAATAAGGGTATTTAATAAGTTACTATAAATTAAATACCTACTTTAAATAGTTATGATTTGATTTAAATATAGTACCTACCAGTTTCAATTTCTAAATTAATGTATTCTGTTTTTTTTACTATACATTTTTATTTTAACTTGATCCAATTATATTATGATATTACGATAAGACTTTATTTCGTTGAAAATAATGTTTCAAGCAGATAACGTTTTATTAGTTAATTTTTGTTTATAAAATTACTCATTTGTTATAACATACCACATGATTTACTATTTACTTCTATATGACGAAAGTGTGAAATAAATATATTAAACTTCTACGTACAAAAATCCTTGTATGGTCATCTCCTAGTCGAATCCCAAATAAAATCTCATTTAATGTCAACATTTTTGTGAAGAAGATAATTGGCGTACGTGGATGCCTGGAGCCACACCTTCAAAATTCGCATAATTACACGGGACGATCTACTAGCTCCATTTTATTACAAACTTTCACAGATGAGTGCTGATTTCAAGGAAAATGTTGTATGACCATATAGGTAAGTATGTACACTGTTCTAAAATTCACCGATATTGAAATTCAGAGTGTTAAATATGTCACCAGTATAATAGAAAATTTTAAAATCACCTCGTTCTCGACATATCTTCACCTTTTGGAGACCTCATAAGCGCGCGCCAATATCCTTGGCTTCGAAGATAACCTTGGATGGCAGGAGCCGAGGGAACTATCCCTTTTTACTTCTATCGCATCGCCGTAGGTCTGGACCAACCTCGTAAGGGGTGGACCTGCTCCACTGGCAACCCTTTCCGTAAATGCGAACGATGTGGTCGTTTTTGCATGCTCCCGGCTTGTCGGAACCCGCCGAATTCGTGTTCATTCTTCATCGGCTGTTGACTCCTGGGAGCGTCGTCGTGTCGAGGCTCAGAGTTTTAATTGGATTGGGATGTTGACTGCCAATTACAGAATCAATGCAATCATGCACCGGCTGTCGGTGTGGAGAGTGGATCTACGTAGCCACAGAGAGGTTCTCTGTGTACGTAGCTCAGTATGCACAAAACCTAAGCGCTTCCTGCATCACTTGGGGTCCGCTTTGTGAGAACGTAATACTAAAACATAATGTCAAAAGCGTTCGCTGCCAAAACAAATAATAATTGCGTATGTCGTGCGAATGTTGAAGAATACTGTTTTTATGAGTTTTCTTCGATGTTTATTCATTGTGAACGATCCTGAAAGTTGCGAAGGTTGGAGAATAGTATTCCAGAGCTAAGGAGCACGGCTCCGATCCGGTGATTTGGGCAGTTTGGTGCCTGAGGGTGGGAGGGTTGACCGCCTGTTTTCTTTGGGGAGGTTCTTCTTAACGATCTGAAATGAAATATTTGATTAGTTTAGTTACCCGTTCTCTAGGATCTGTAACTGCGGTTTCTTGTTGTACATAGGAGCGTCAGCGGGATCGCAGTCAACCGCCTGTCTGACTAGCAGATTCTCGTGGTCCTCTGCTCGTACGAAGAGCTTCTTTGCTTAAGTCTGGATCACCTCCGAGACTGGCGTGCATCCCAGGTCTCTGAAGATGTCGACGTTTCTCACAAACCATGATGCATCCACAGCATTTCCCAGCACTACATTCTTCACGGCCTGTATCCTCTTCATGTGCTATTTTGCGGCGTACCATCAGAAAACTGATGACTTAGTGTCTCAGTTATAATGGTCCAGCAAATGTTGAGTTATTACAAGAAATTATTTGCCATATGAACAAAGGTAAAAAAAATCGGTACTTTTTAGCGTCTTCCTAATGGCGGTGATTGATTTATGATTATCAGGGTCAGGAAACTAGTCCGAAGTCCAGGACCGGTCGCTACTACAGCCCCCGCCCCCAGTAGCGTCAGAACGAAAATTTATCACCGGGTTTTTTGGTTTTCGAAAATTTATATTTTTTATAAAGTTGACATTTTGAAATTTACGAAATGTCATAAATTTACAAATATCAAAATTTTCAAAAACCAAATAAAAAAAACGGAGGATAGATTTTCCTTCCGATTACGAAAAAAAAATTGCAAATATTATACTAATGGTCTTGAAGTAATCTGGGTCGGCAGCGCATTTTTGTAACTTTTCTCTCAATTTTTTTTCCAATTTTACTTATCGCTTGGTGCAACGTTATTATTCAGAATGACTGAGCCTGCCATCGCATTAGCATATATGAATTTGATTAAAAAACGTAAAAAATTTCACTGTTTTAAAAAGAATTTAAATTATAAATAATGAATAGCAATAGTAAATCAATAATAGAATCATTTTCTTCGCAATTCATTAAGTGGAATATAAATCATAATAAAAACGATAAAAAAATGCACAATTATTGAAAATACCTATATGTATATAATAATATCTGATAGTTTTTTTTTTTGGGGGGGGATTTTGGTCAGATAACTAATTTTATTATTTTTACTAACGTTTCGGAAAAAAAGACAAAAAATAATAAAATTAGTTATCTGACCGAAATCTCCAAAAATACGTAAATACTTTACCTTTTATTTTGTATCCAAATTAAAATGTTTGATATAACACAAATATTCTTAATGAGTTTTCAGCTCCAAAGCAATACTTAAAATAAATAAAATAATGCAACATAGGTTTGGCTATATCACAGGGCGTACCTATTATTTAATTGGTTGATTAATTAACTTTTATATGTTTTTTTTTTGTTTTTTTTTTAATCCAACCACTTATGGGTACTGATTACATAAATAGTGTAGAATCTAAAAAGAAATCCAGCTTTTAATATAGTGAAACATCTCCATTATTTTATTACTTTTTCTAGAAATCTCTGTTGTTGTCATCGTAGTTTTCAATCATTTTTTATAGTCTATGCACAAACGGTAATGACGGTGCCATTTATAAGAACATTTTATGTGACAAATACCATCATGCATGCACCAGCAGACGTTCAGGTTGCCAAGATTACTAAACTAGGCATACCACTGTCACCAGCGGACAAACTGCCATGCTCTATATAATTACATGAGAAAGTCTCGGATACCCGCATAGTACCCTTGTCTCGATCCTGGTTCCATTGGTTGCATATGTTACAGGTATATCGTGTGTAAAACGATAAATGTGGCCCACAGAACAGAAAAAGAACGTGGCCAACTGTTAACAATGACCGATTGAACAAGCGAAATAGAGATGTGTCATTCGTGAATGTATTCGATCTCGGGATCGACACTGAAAGTATGAATGATAGTTTTGCGGCGAACGTTCGGTCAACGCGGATTTTAACATCGTCCGCTTTCGTCTCACCTAGGTGAATGCTTGTGTCATTGCGTTGAGAATGAGAATTGTAAGTAACGACACCGAAGATCGAACCACTCGACATCGAACATAAAACAACGAACATCATATGGATTCCATCATTGCTTATGATTGTAAAATCTTAATTAATTTACTTGAAAATATTTATGCCATATTATTATTTCGCTTAGTTTAATAGTAGGTAATAACAACATAAAATTTAAAGTTACCAAAAAAAACTTACAGACACAAAAAAAAAAAAAAAAAAAAAAACGTTTTATAAATTAAAAATTTACATTAATTAATTTACTCCCTGGCGAAGTTTACTCAGGCTATTCTTACACTTAACCCAATAAAATAATTACATAAAAAAAACTTAAATATAAATAATAGTAACATTAAATTGAAAAAAATGAAAAAAGAAAGAAAGAAAGTAAAAAACTAAAAAAAAGAATCCAAAAATTACAACAATAGTAAGAAAAAAAAAAAAAAATACAAGAATTAAAAAGTTGCCAAGTAACAAAAATTTTTTTTTCTTTTTAAAATTAGGAAAAAAAAAAAATCCCTTTCCTTTTTATAGAAGTACATATGTTTTAAAAGACGTGAATTATTGCAAAATGTAGGGTGTTCTATATTTTTTATATAATTATTGCAGGAATTTTTGGAACAAATTATTTTTTATATCATATTTAAATTTTAATTGGTAAAACTAGATAATATAATTTTTATTTGCCCAGTTCAATCAATGAAAATAATTTAAAATAAACCATTTTTTTCATTGCCACACAGCAAGAACCACTGGAAAATTAATCATTAAGTTATACAGAAGAATTGAACGGAATACGGTCCCAATGATTTCTCTACTAACAAAAAACACGACACTTTTAATGAACAACCGCCGAACGCCAGCTCCAAATTTGTAAATTAAGAAAAAACATAACAAGTCTATAATATATCGTGGAATACCTACATATTGATAGACATAATATTCATAAAGAAAAGATGGTGGATTCAGCATCGGCGACAACAAAATAAACAATAATTGTACCATCGCCCCTGTCACTTACACGGCCGAGTTGAGCAAATGATTAATTGTATATTGAATGATGAAAGCTAACCAGAGAGAGTGATTAAGGCAAAGGCGCACAAAACTCGAAACTTTTTTTTTGGGGGGGGGGGGGGGGGGGGGGGGGGGGAAGAAAAAAAAAAAAAAAAAAAAGGTTTTTTTTTTTTTTTTTATTAATTGGGGGGGGGAGGTATTTTAGAAAAAAAAAAAAAAAAAAAAAACCACAAGGGGGGGGGGGGGGGGGGGGGGGGGGGGTGGGGGGGGGGGGGGGGGGGATTAAACACCGCCCGGCCCTATGTTTGCGCGGGGTGTCTTATTTCATCACTTTTCATCTTAGTTCGCAGCCATCGCTCGTATTTTTTTCTAACTGGCCACACTTAACGCTAGACATGGATAAATAAACACACCAGATGAATTTTTATGTAGCGTGTTGATTAATATTTATATTTGTTTTATAAGTACCGGCTCTGAAATATGAAATACAAATCCGGCCCTTGTCGATCACCCTTGTTTACATGCAAATGATTTTAATAAGCAAAAATAAAATATATTTGGTAAGAACTTTATATATCTACATTTTACGATGTTGTAAAGTAATCAATTGTCCATCAACAAAAAAATAGAGGTAAAATGGCAAGCAAACGTAATTTACTTCTTTTCAGCCATCCGATACATTTCATATTATTTTAAGAATTTACATGGTATAATATGTACGATATAATTTGCTACATTTCACGATTTTATTGTATTCCACTATTATTCACATGTTGTATGTGTGTATGCAGAGCATAATAATAAATAATCGCAGCATATGGTAGATGTTAAGTTACCACTACACAGTTGGTTGAAAAATGACTTGTCTATTTCAAGTGGACTGATAAAATACATTAAACGAACAAACAAGAACTAATTTAAAGTTATTTTTGTCTCTTGTCTCATAACCAGAGGTAGGATTTACCAATCGGATATGACGTAAAACCAGGGTTGGCTTTAGGTGGTTATGTGTCAGATTTGCATGCATATATGAAATGATATCTTACCTTGAAATATTTTAGCGAATTCCGTATTATCCAAAGTTGATAAAGTCAATTTATTATAACCACTCACTCAAAGAGAACTGGAGGTATAGGGGGATGTACTTAACAGTAAACTACACACACACACAAGTATTTTTTACTGCCGGTTACAAGAATAATAGTATATTATTAATATATGTTCTAAATGTTTTGTAGTTAAACTTCGGCGCCTTTCGTTGAAAATCCATTTATATTGCGAGAAGGATCGCTCGACGTCGACAGATGTAACTGGAGCATATTTAAAATATGTAAATTTTCGCGAAGTCACCACATTCATGCCCGGTGTAGCAAAGTTTACTTCTTTGCCGTTTAAAAGGTCTATTACACCTGTCATCGTAACAAATACGATATAAGTGGTAACATCTTTTTGACTGACCCTGTATAATATATTTAATATATTAACATAAAAAATAAAAACTTTAGAACTTCAGTAGTATTATTAACGAAATATTATAATTTGTTATTGATAAAAGTGGTCAGTAAAATAAAAAAAAATTTTTTTTTGCGAATCCTGTAGTTGAAAATTTGGTACATTTGTCACTTTTATAGATATTTGTTTCTTCGTTAATTGTTTTTTTTTTTGTACATGTCTCGTCTATACTATTTCCATCTAACAGTGCCCTTAAGCATTTGTGGTTAATTAACTCATTTTTTTTTACAAAACTTACTAGTTCATTTTCCTGACTCATTACTTTTATTAAAATATTTCCAGGCCAAAGACTTAGTAGGAGACATTTCTTATTTCATTATTATGATTATGATTGACCAATGAAATCAATACTAAAATTTTAGAAAATTAAATGAGATTCTGTGGCTGTTCATTAATCATTACATATCAAAAATCACCAAAAATAACCAAAAATATTTGTTAAACATGAGGGATTTTTACGGAATTACGATTATGACTTTACTTATTTATCGTAAAATATCACTTTACCGGGTAAATTACCAATATGGCGATTTTACCATTTTACCCGTAAAATGTGATTGTACCTTACCGGTAAAATACCATTTTATCATTTTACTGTCTGGAGAAATACCGCCACTCACATCCCTAGTTTTTCGTTAATATGTCAATATTCGTATTCTAGAGGTAATTTAATTTTTTTTTTTGTTAAAATGCTAGTGGGTAATTGGACAAATTAAATAAAATTACTATTAATTTATCTAGACTATTTTTACGGCTTCAGTTTTAAATAAAGTGTGTTGGATGGATAAATTTTTCTAAAAGATAAAAATTATTTACTTTTTATATTTGCCAGCGGTGGCTGATGAAATTTAGGCTGTCATATCTTAGTATTGGAGCATGGGACCAAGCGATTCTTCAAGGCGTAACTCTCAAAACTAAATGAAGAAGTTTTGCAGAAAAAAATGCGATTGAATTTTGCAAAAAAAGTTGGAAAATTGTGATTTTTACAAAGTTGCACCTTTTTAAAATTTGCACAGTGAAAAATGAATCTAAAATAAAATTTCAAAACGGTGTAACTTTATAGAAAACCAATATTTTTTTGATAAAATTTGAAATCTGTCGTTATATTTTCGACCTGATTCTAAAAAAAAAAAATGTTTTGCAAATATTTTACAAATCGTTTAAAAAATAACCTGCGGGTGCTCAGAATTTTTCCAACTTTTTTCGCAAACTTCAATCGCAATTTTTTTTTCTGCAAAACTTCTTCATTTAGTCTTGATAGTTACGCCTTAAAGTATCGCTTGGGTCTCATGCTCCAATACTAAGATATGACATAGTCTAAATTTCACCAGCCGCCGCAGATATTTGCATTTCTTCATCAACAAATTAATCGAATATTTATAATGGGTACTGTAAGGAAGCAGATAAATTTAAACCTAGATTAAGCAATGGATGGAACATAATTAACAATGAAAAAAACAAAATATTATATAATTTAATTAGACAAGTTTATATGGAACTAAACTAGATACTAGATGTGATGATTTCGGCCATTAGTTTAGTAGTTTTATTTAATTTTGTCCAATTACCAACTAACTTAAAAAAAATACAAAAAGGAACACTAAGAAACACGAGGGTACTTATTATGCAATTTATGAAGGTTTTTTACTCATGGTGAAATGTTCGATTTCGGAAAACAAAAACATGAAAGTAGGTAGTCCAAAAAAGTGACAGTTTTAAAGTAACTTTGTCTCGTAAAATGCTCAAATTTTAAAACTGTCGTCTCTTTCTATTGGGAAACTGAAGCATGCTGCTTCGCTGTATTTCCCTGTATATGGTTTATCACGTTGCACATATTACACAAATTTGCAGTTTGTGGCCTCAGTAATAATAGTAATAATATTAATCTTGTCTTTCAAACTAATTCAAAATTTATCATTGGCCCGGTTTCTCAGTCGTGAGACTACTTGAAAGTTACCAGCACTATATTTTCATAAAAGTTTATGATATCGTAATACAAACCGTTCCAACTAAAAGTTAACTCATTTAAAATAATTGTTACTAGGTATAACCCTCGGTATAACCACTTCATTTCAGGTACATTTAAAAAATATCATTCTAAAAGTGCGAGTTTATTTAACACGATTGGAAAATAAATGTATCAAAATTTACTATAAAATTAGTTTTAATTTCACACTTTAGTCAAATTCTTTAAATGGTACACAGTAGTGCTTAAATTAAGTTGGAACACACATGTTACATTTGTCTATACTATAAATAAAATTGACATAAATAATGTAATAAATATGTTCTTAAATATTTTGACCTTGTTAAAATTCACATGCACATATGGTGAATTACACAATATCGCAAAAAATATGAAAAAAAAATGATGTGATATAAATATTTACGAATATTTTTATACAATTGAACGATTTAAAGAATTTTAATGTTGCCCCGATGACTTAAAAACTAATATACAGAGTGGGGCCATAGTGCGTCTGATTTCGATATCTCGAGTTCTGTGATAGCTACACAGTTCAAAATTAAACGGTGTTCATATTTATCACTAAAAATATTGTAAAAGTGGTGTGAAAATTACACATTTTGGTGTAACATCAAACACCATCCAATATTGTAAAAAGTACACACATTTATTGAGTAAATCTTACCATTTTTTGGATTAGAAATAATCTTAAATACTACATTTTCGTATATTATACACCATGCGTAGTGTGATTTTGCGTTTCTGCGAATGCGTCAAATATCTGAAGCATACTATTCAGCAATCAGTGACAGTTGATGATCTTGCAATACACAAAATCGTGCCTTGACCTAGTGCATTTGGTAGATATTTTATATATTATCTTCAGTTCAGTGGCGAAAAACAGAAAAATGAGAGTAGCGATTGGATTATTAAAATCTTTTACGGAGAATGAATGACTTAAATATACATAGATGTCATTCAACAGCTTTTTAGTTCAAATAGCAATGCACTTCATATAGTGTACAATTAATTGAGATCTGAAATGTGGCATTTATAGATAATAAAATACATGGCATTTTCTCATTTTTGTAGTTTATTTAAAATTAATGTTTTCCATCCCTTAAGAATATCACCCTTTAGAAAATTTGCGTTTTCATTTTCAACAATTATAAACGTGTATAAATTAATCAAAAATAAAGTATCAGTTTACAATTCATAGGTGTAAACATTTTACACATAAATAATGATAATATTTTACACTGTACCATTGTTGTCTAGTATACACCTAATTGATGTGTCCTTATATGTACCCCGTGTGGTGTCAATTTGGTATCATTTTACAATTCATAGGTGTAAACATTTTCCACATAAATAATGATAAAATTTTACACCGTACCATTGGTGTCTAGTATACATCTAATTGATGTGTCTCTATATGTACCCCATGTGCTGTCAATTTGGTATGAAATTTTACACCGTATTTTCAACTGTGTAGAAACTTGATTTAAAAACATAAGTAAACTAGACAAAAAAGTCTATAACTGGAAATTGTTGTCGAATATACAGGGGAGCGAAGACGAGAGTCTACAGGAGGATCAAGTAATATTTTTTAAATGAAATGCCATGTATATCAGAACATTTTTTATTGCTGAATTTTGCAGTTATTGTTCAATAATTCTAAAATTGTTACAAATAGCCATAGGGATGTACATACAAAAAAATGTTCGTTTTTCAATTCTACATCGCTACGTTCGTCACTCAACGCTATTCCACTGCGCTACTGATTTATGTAAACAGTAATATAAAATATGACAAACATAAACACATCACATAAATTAGACAACCCCCGAATCCAAAGCCGAAGCTTCACGGTCGAGTGTTACACTTATGAAAAACAGCGGACACAACCATTCCCATCGACATTGTCAGTGCCAGTGGTGGGATTCAAACCCGCAGGACGATGTAGAGAATATCTAGTCACACTTGCCATCGCGTGCTCTAGCCAACTACTCCACCGAGCCATAATATTAAAATATTTTATTTATTAAACTTCATGAGGTCATATGGAATTACATATTATTTTTGTCATGGAATACTCGGAAAGTGATAGAATTTGCCTAATTATTTTTTGGTGGGAACCCTGTTCTATTTATCTCTATTTGAATTTCTTATGACGTTAGCCACTATTGAATTTAAGTACCATATTATTTTCTATACTTTGTGTTTATAAATTGTTAAACATATTTGTGGAATAATTTTTAAAATAATTGTGTCTCAAAACTGATTTGAGACGTACGGTATATGAATGCCGCAAATTATTATTTCGCGCTTAAAACGAATTGACTTTACTTATGTATTTCTATTGTCAGTGTCGCATACATCGGTTTTCCTAATATATGATATAGTCATTTATTTTGTATTGTAAATTTAGTACATAATAAAACAGTCATATTGTAAGTAGTCTATTAATGTTGTACTTTTTTTCAGGTTACAATGTCTACCAGCATGGACACAGAAACAGTGAGAGCAGCGTACGATGATGTAAGGTCCGACAATACAGAAACTCAGTGGTTAGTATATAAAATGAAAATCATACAATTATATTCATACGTTAGGTAGGCGCTTCCTAATTATTGTTGTTGTATGCATAGTGATGTAAAATTCTCGAGAATTTATTTTTGTATAGTTTCCAGGAAAAAAACGAGAATAAAAGAGTACGAACAGAGAACAAATAAAAAATTTAAAAAAAATTGAACTTGAAAATGTATTATATTATAATGGATGTGGGTACTACTTTAAGAAAGTCATCATATTTTTCTTGAACAGGACCATTTACGTTAAAAATTGTATGAGAATTCTCAAATTGCTCATTTTTCTCCTTTTTTTACTGAATATTTTCAAAGTTCTCAATTGACGATGTTAAAAATACAAACCAATATTTTAAATTTTTATTTAGAAAACAGTTTTTATGTGATTAAAATAAATTGTATATGCATATATAGGGTGTTCAGTACTTAGTAAGACCTTGGCGTCAACAAAACTTAATTATCTGATTTGGTTTTTCAGATATCTGGAAAAATTTGAAATATTCATATTTTGTTTTCTCCTATATGTATTATTCTGTAAAAATATTTCTAAAGCAACTTTTTGTGTTTTATATGATTTTTATAAAATAAAAGTATTATATTTCGTTCACTCAGAATCATCAATTTAAGCGAGCTATGTTGGGAAAGTTAAAACCGAACACTCGATATACAAGGTGGGGCAATAATGCGTCCGACTTGGATATCTCGAGTTCTATGATAGCTACAAACTTGATTTAAAAACATAAATAAACTAGACAAAAAAGTATATAACCGGAAATTGTTTTCGAATATACAGGGTGAGCCAAGACGATTCTACAGGGTCAAGTAACATTTTTTTTTAAATGGTATATCAGAAAATTTTTTTGAAACTCCTCCTCCTTTCACTCCTGTATTATTATTGACTTTCTCCCAGCCATTTCGATGTAATGATTTTTTTTTATTGAAATTATACCAATTACACGTGCATATTAAAAATATCACTACAATCGTAACTATCGATTTTAAGAAAAAAATATGTTAATACCAGTTATAAGACATCTCTGTGATGACAGTCAGCCATTTTCACTTCCTAAAAAGTATACAGGAAGGGCAAAAAGGATTTTTAAATTTACAACTTTTTGAAATGAATTTTCTTAATTTTTTCAAATATTTTTGGACGATGTGATGTAGGATTGAAAAACGAACATTTTTTTGTACGTACATCCTATGGCTATTTGTGCCCATTTTCAATTTATTGAACAATAACTGCAAAATTCAGCTATAAAAATTATAAATGAGTATCTTTTTCAAATAATTCAAGAGAAGGTATTACAATAAGAGTGCTACATGATGCCCATAAAAACATCACACCCACAACAATCCAAAATTTTAAGGAAAGGATAATAAATGCTTTTAAAAAGTATCACTCCGGCAAGAACAGTAGAAACCTCATTCCAAAGACGCATAGAAATGTGTGTTAATCAAAATGGGCAACATGTGGAGCACTTTTTATAATATCTTCTCTTGAATTACAAAAAAAATATTTTTGATTTTTGTTGCTGAATTTTGCACTTACTGTTCAATAAATCGAAAATGGTTACAAATGGCCATAGGGATGTACGTACAAAAAATGTTCGTTTTTCAATTTCACATCACATCGTCCATTTGAAAAAAATTAAGAAAATTTAGTTCAAATAGTTGTAAATTTAAAACTTATTTTTGGCTACCCTGTACACTTTTAGGAAGTGAAAATGGCTGTCATCACAGATGTTTCATAACTGGTACTAACATATTTTTTCTTAAAATCGATAATTATGACTATACAGGGTGTCTCATCAGGAACTGCATCGATCGATATAGGGAAAAGTTAGGGGAGCTACTAACGGCAGTGTGGTCAATCCAACTAAAATAATTACAAGCATCTGGCACTTCCGGTTATACGGAAAGTTGATACCAATTTGCTTATTATAAATGGAACACCCTATATATTTTAGAGTTTTCGAAAAGAGCATAAAATTCTGAATCAAAAACATGAAGAACTAATCCGATGATGCGAAAATTGTGTGGAGGTTCGAGGTCAGAATTTTGAACAATTATTAAATTAAAATGGAATCATATTTTTAGTTGATTTTATCTTAGCTATTTTAGTGTCTTCAATCCAATTAATAGGCATGTTACAGTGTTTAGTGTTATTTTCCGTTTTTGTGGATATCGAGTAGCAAATGTACTACAAGTTCTTGATATTACTTTATCACATTCTCCATAAACAATAAACAAATTCAAAAAGTCTTCATGGGTGTAATTTAAACGCGGTGGCATTTTTGACATTAAGAGAATGACTGACATTACTGAATGTTTCTAATCATGGCTAATTTGAATTTCTAAGAAAATCGCAAATATTTCAAAAAGTTGTAACTTAAACCCTCACAATGCTATCAGAAAAAAAAGAATTTAATTATACATAACTTAATGTAAAAAAATACAGGTTGTTCCAGTTGACTTAAGCAAGTTTTCGCGGTTTGAAGTTTACAAAATGTAACGACAAAAATGGAACACTTGGTATACTATTATTGAATTTCTCTAAACTGTAGAGCATAGCTTACCTTATGCGTGCCAAAAAGCAAATGAGTATCTTTTACACTAAGAAAGTTATGAAGGTTATTAGAAACTATTACACCTGTCAAAATTTTTTTAAATGTCAAATATCTCTGAAACGGCTGGGTTCAGACATAGAGTATCCTGCATGTTTTTGACTCAGAATTTTATGCTCTTTTCGAAAATCCTAAAATATATAGGGTATTCTATTTAAAATAGCAAGTTGGTATCGACTTCCCGTATAACCGGAAGGGCCAGATGCTTGTAATTATTTTAGTTGGATTGACCACACTGCCATTAGTAATTCCCCTAAGTTTTCAAAATTTTCTGGTGCGACCTTTTCCCTATATCGATCGATGCAGTTCCTGGTGAGACACCCTGTAGATATTTTTTTTAATATACACGTGTAAATGGCATAATTTCAACAAAAAAAAATCATTACATCCAAGTGGTTGGGAGAGAGTCAATACTAATACAGGGCTGGAAGGAGGCCACAAAGAGGTTTCAAAAATATTCTGATATACATGATATCCCATTTAAAAAAAAAATTAGTTGACCCTATAGAATCGTCTTGGCTCACTCTGTATATTCGAAAATAATTTTCGGTTATAGACTTTTTTGTCTAGCTTATTTATATTTTTAAATCAAGTTTCTAGCTATCATAGAACTCGACATGTCGAAAGTCAGACGCACTATTGCCCCACCCTGTATATACTCGTATATAAAATAAAATATTAAAGCTAGAAACACAGCTAGGAACAAAACAAAATTAAATTCTAACTTGCATTGTAACTTGTACATAACATAAAACATAATGCGTCACATAATATTCAATTAATTTCAACTTCTTCATCGCTCAAACTTTCGAAATTTAGAATTTTTCTTGTAACGTTTTTTTGTTCACAATGTTTAAAAAAATATCCTTTTCTTTCTAGACAATTTATATCACTTCAGATAAAACTTAATAACGTATATTTTTATTGTATTTCCCTCAATTCACAGCATTAATCACTAAACTTTAAGCTAATTAACTACACACTTCGCAACGCATTGAGTGACGAGACAGGTAATGGCGCGGCGCGTCGTATTAGCACTCGAAATTTGGTTGTCCAACCGAATTACAACTCGAAAGTGGTTGCGTGACCAAATTATAACTCGAAGTTTGGTTGCGCGACCAAATTACAACTCGAAATTTGATCGCGCGACCAAATTACAACTTGACATGTTTATTGGGTGGAATAATAACGGACTGGTATTGTACGATGCACAAAACAGAGTTGCACCGTCGTCGGTGGCGCATATATCCAATTTTCCTCCAACATTCATATAGCAGAAATTTTAAAAGCTAGAACATTCGTAAGTTTTAGAGAATGTCAAGGGATATTAGCGAATTGACTTGGAGAATTTTGAAGAGAATGTGCAACGTGTACTGATTTTAATTGAAAAAAAAACGACATTTTTTAGTAAAAATTCAATTTTAGATCAAAATTACAAAAAAATTATAGCTAAAAATCAAAAATCCAGCTCGACAGGTTGATAGAGAATTTCAAAACGAACATTTAAACAAAACGTTTTTGATAACTTTAACTTGAAGACTGATTTGGGTGGCAGTGGGGATTCGTTCCACTGTGCGCTGGCTTCTGTCTTGTTTTCTAGTCTCGCTTCGTTGGAACAAGTTCTATTGTGAATAAATTTCTGATAAAATGAATTTAATTTTGTTATTGTTACAGTGATTTTTAATACTGATAAATCGATAATTTAGTTTTAATACCTAACAGAATCCACATTTTGAAACTCAATGTTAGCCAAGATTTTGTTCCAGGGGTGTACAATTTAGCTACACTCTAGAAAGAAAAAAATCGATGTCTTACTACTACTACCCCCCTAAATATGCCACTGTTTTGTCCCCCTTTAGCCAAATCCTAAATCCGCCACTGGGTAGAGTTTAGTAGATTTTGGAGTGTGTGCATCATTATTTTGGATACATGAGAGCCAAAGTTTTGGAAAGGAGCTTGCTGTTTTACTCCTTTTTAGATTTTTTTATTATTAATATTTTATATCTACATAATTAGGGAGTGGCCTTAGACGATTTCACAATATATTTTGTTCACTTTTGACTATGAACATAAACTTAAATAATAATTAATTATTGTTGTAGGGCTGTTTTTAAATTCGAAGGACCCAGAATAGTGTGTTCGGCTACAGGCGCGGAATTTGAGAAATTTAGAGAGCAGTTCACGGAAAACGAAAGAGCCTTTGGTTATATTCGAATTCAGACAGGAGATGAGATGTCCAAAAGGCAAAAGTTCTTATTTGTTACCTGGGTAGGATCTTCTGTTAGTGTTATACAAAGAGCAAAAATGTCTACAGATAAGTCAGTGGTGAAAAATGTGATTTCTGTAAGTACAAAATATTTAGATCATTTGAAATAGAGATGTAGGTATCTGTAGCTTAGAAGTAAAACAGCCTATACATTTCCACGAATGTTATACGTTGCGGTGTTGTGGGTATTTTTGGAAAAAAATTTTTATTAAGATGTTTTGCTTATTCTGAAAAGTCTTTATAGGCTATTAATATTGGAACCGAAATAGTTGAATAGGAAAAAATATATATAAAGTTTTGCTGCTTGGGGATTATACCCTTCAAGTGAATAATTTGCGAAATAAAAAAAAGTTCCAAAGTAGAATGTGGTCGCTTCACCCCCAAAAACACCCAAAACGCACTGTCGTAGTTTTCGGCGTTTTTCTCAGAAACCGTTTGTCCCACAAAAAATTGTATGCTTACAAAAAATATTCCCTATAAAATTTGCTATAAAAGAGGTTCTATTACAAATCCTGATAAATGTAATAGATTTCGAGCAATTACCAATTGATGAGAGGTGTCTTGGAGCTTAGACTAATAAAGTGACTGTGTGGTCATAATAAAACGGTATTGAATATTATCTGACAATTCCTAATATTCATTTTTAAAAGAGCTTTCCAAAATTACCCCAAGTGACTTATTTTTCCTTTTTACATATTTTTAAATACGTATAATAAAATCTTTCACCTTTTTTACTTTCTTATACCTAATATAAGGAAGTATAGTAATCGTGATTTTTTTCGACCTCGAGATTTTGATTGATTTATACGTTTGAACCCTCCTGAATCCATTCTGACTATTTTCCGAATGATGTCTGTCGGTGTGTGTGCGTGTGTGTGTATCCGCGACAACTCAAAAAATACTAATGGGAGTCTTCCCAAATTTGGCAGTTAAGATTGTCAACAACATCAACCAGAAGAGACATAATGAATGAAAGAAAAAAGGTACAATTTCGGGAAAAAAAATTAAAATTTTTTATTGCATTTCTGGACGAATCTCGACGAATTATAATCAAAAAACATAACTTTATGGTAAAAAATCTGTCTGCATGTCTGTAATATCGCGATAGCAACCACAGTTTTTGAGATAAAGCTTTCAAATTTGGTACGCTTGTTCTAAAGGCCAAAGACAATGGACAATGAAAAAGGTTAAAACAACGAAAAAAAATTCCAGAAGCATATGTTTCATCAAATATTTCGCTTTATTATTTATGTCATCTTTATTACGATCGTAAATTCACGTTTCATCAAGATAATACGAAACGCGCGTCAAGTTTCATGTAATCCACTTCTTCAATCGTTCATTGCTCGAAATCCATTGCATTTAGTGACTCTGGTAATAGAATCTTTTTTTTGTAGCAAATGTTATAGAAGAAATATTTAAGTAGGTAAGTATAATTTTTTTTGTAGGGCTAACGGTTTCTGAGAAAATGGCCTAAAACTACGACAGGATGTGTTTGGGATGATTTTTGGGGGTGAAGCGACCATTTTCTACTTTGGAACTTATTTGATTTTGAAAACAATCCACTTGACGACTATAATCCCCAAGCGGCAAAACTCATATTTTTTTTTTCTATTTAGCAAATATTAATAGACTATTAGCCATAGTTAGCATTTCGATATACCGTACAAGGTAGTCAAAAATTAAAAAATAATATCAATTTTTCTTTATTGTTGAAATTGCGCCGATACTATTCATTCGAAGAAAAATGTATGACAATTTGTAGAAAAATTGATCTTCAATTTTGATAATAGTTACTTTTGCCGCAGGATGCACCAGAAATGAAATATTACAAAAAAAATGTTTTAGGCACCAATATAATTACGCCGGCGGCAACTGCTGTATGAGGCTGCAGATGCCATTATGTTTTTCGGGATATCAAAATCCACCAAATTACCAAGTTTCAAAACTCCTGAACTTTTTCTGTTAGAAACTACCTACCCCGTAGACTATATGCTAAAATATTAAGATTTTTTTGTATTTGTTTAACTAGGAGACTTTCGTAAATGTTACTCGATCCAAACCTGATTGCTTTAGTATGTTTCGTCCTGTGTGCAATTTAGTTTAGAAGAACAAGCCAGACATATCAGATTCGGATCGAGCTGGATAGAACATTCACGAAAATCCAGGTCTGTGTACTTGGCATCACAAACATTGGTGAAACATTATTTTTCCTAATTTTTTCAATTTTTAAACTGCCTCAAAAAATTTTTAGGTTAATTAAACAAAAGAGGGAGATATTTGCATTTAAATAATAAAACGCTTTATCCAGCAGAGCACAGAGTGACGTCAGCAGCTCCATTAAGTTCGCCCGCAACAAATACACGGAAGTAGTATATGACCAATATTTCTAATTTAATGGGACCACGCTATTTTTAAAGGAGTTTACTAAACGTATTATAGTATTCTCTGCCATTAACAATGTATAATATTAATTATAATTATATTAAAGTAGATTCTTCTGATTTGTCAGAAGTGAAAGGATTATCTATTATCGTTTGCCTTTACTTTTTTTTAACACTCTTCGAGTGCTACTATGCGACCACCGTTTTCAATCAAAAGATGTGTGTATAATACCAGGTCTTAATTTAATTACCACATTTTTCACTGACTTGAAAACGTGTAATTTTCCATGTAAAATAAATAATAGATAATAAATTAGTTGTGATAAAGTCGGCAGAAAGGAAAAAAAAAGTTTTAATTAATCAACATTTCATGTATTTTGACACATCCCCAGGACTATTTAAATTAGGTTTCCTTATAAAGACATATATTTTCTAAAAACTTACTAACACCGACCAGAATGAAACTTTTCATTCTAGTCAGTGGTGTTTGTTCATATTACTGTCCTTGATTATAATTATTTATTGTTCATATTTATGTTTAAGTTTTTAGAAAATATATACCTTTACAAGGAAAGTTCTGTGGTCCTGAGGATGTGTCAAAATATACGAAACGTCAACTAATTACTTGGTTTCTCCTTTCTGCTGATCTTATCCCAACTAATTTAAAAATAAATATATATTTTTTCTACTCCCATATGTATATTTGCTATTTTTTTTTTCAATTTGTAGAATGGATAAGTAGGCAATTATAGTTAACTGAAGGATTATATTTCATATCCTCTCTCGTTAGGATATGAAATCCACCAATCACAGTTTGTATTAAGTACATAGGCAACTATTCTTTTTTAAAAATTCAAATTAGTGCGTGAGCTGTCAAATTAATTGTCAGTATACATTTTTATAGTTTCTAAGCTAAACGATAATTAAAAATGAGCGATTCCAGTGAAAAATCGATAAATGGTACTCCACCAGATATTTGTCTAGCTGTAAATGAAACATATGAGACATTATTGCCCCAAAAATCAAAAAGTAAATATGAATTTTGCTATAAAAAGTGTATGGATTGGACACTGGCAAATGGAATAAAAAATATCTGAAAATGTGTTAACTGCCTATATGAAAAAGTTATCCTGTGAAAGTATTACGCAGATTTAGAAAAAAAAAAAAAAAAAAGCATTACTTATAAAAATTGTACATTTAATAACTGTACGTTTGTTATAAAAAATAGTAAACTGAATAAGGAAAACCTAAACTGACAAATTGAGATTGAGTTAATTAACTTTAAAATAAGTTTATAATATAATTTAATATATTCTTTTTAATTTTGCAGTTTTTTTCTTTAGCCGGCCATAGAAAAAATTTACTGTACAATTCGAGTGGATTATCCATATCACACTCGAACGATAAACTTCTTTCTTGTGCGATGTGGATATCATATCCAGTCTTGTTGCACAAACTACTATTATTTGGCGTTGTCACAAATAGTACTTTTGCACGCGGGAGCTGCACAGTATTTACAGTTTTTTTCTTTTATTGTCTATTTTACAGTGTGTTACCACTAACAAAATACCAAACAACAATATGAAAACAGCCGCTTAACTTTGATAAATAGCTCAACTGTGTGCCCTTTTCGGCAGCAGTTAGCATGGTATCCGATGACGTCATCGTTCGACAACTCGCTAACAATTTTTTTACATATGATGGTGATGTCTGATAAAAAAATTTTAGCACACTTGCTAATTTAGAATAAGCAATAAAAAAATAATGTTAAGTGAACCTATTGCAAAACCTATACTACCATTTAGCTGAATATGTAAAAAAAACAGAGGAGCTAATTGTTGCTAAAGTTATTATTTATTATAGTTGACCACATTTATATAACATAGCCATCTTGAATTTAAAAAACTTGTAAAAATATAAATCATTTTCTCAAAGCCACACATGAAAATTACAACCGCGAAATAAAAAAAGTGTATGAAGCTGCTGGTTGTAAACACACTGTGCCGAAAGGATGGCGGTTGACGGTATCTATTTGTGTTTTTAACTAGCAAATATGGCTATGGTATATTTGTGTATTGCACTATAACAATTTTATAATTTTGGTGCCAACTTCACGCCAACCATCGAAAAAATCAAGTTAAATAAATGGAGTAGTACAATTTGACGAATAACTCATTGGTTATATTGTATGAAAATATGAACTGATTTAGGCGAATTGCCACAAGTAACTCATCATGAATATCCCACATATTGTAGTTAGGAACACATTTTTTTGTCTTTTTGAGTATATTTCTTAGTCTCAGTATAAAAAATCTCATTATTAATATTAAAAATATTTTGATTTTCAGAACTTTGCTGTGGAACTACAATTAGAAAATTCATCTGAAATTGATTTAGGTCATTTTGTAGAAGAGTTAAACAAAGCTGGAGGTGCAAACTATGGAACTGGAGTCAGAGAAATTTAATGTCTGTTATACTTATAAAATGTGAATAATATATTTTACTGTTGATGGTAATCACGCCTTATACATGTATACCTTATTTTTATTTATGTAATTTTAATGATAAGCTGTGTGCAATTTATTTTTTAAAATAAAAAATGTAGTATGTATGATGCTGATTTTATTAGAATCAAAATTTTAACTTTGCCATATAGTAATGTAGAATAATTTTGAAGATTGTATCAAAACATCTTTTGTCTTTCTCAAAGTTGAATGCTGGCAACACAGATCGCTAACTTTTAGAAAATAAGTATCATCAATTGATGAAAATTCACTCGGTGCGATAAATTGCCACAGGAATGTCACATCAAATTTTAAACAAACGCAGAACTTTCCTTTGTATTTTTAATGTGCAATGTAAATAAATATTTTAAATTTAGTCTTTGTTTTAATCATTTAAAGTTTAAAACTACAGGTAGGTATATCCAAACAATATCAAAAATCGACAGTTTATTCAAAATTTAATTGAATAATCAATTCCAATGTACCTATGTGTTAAAGTATCAAATAAAAATAGCATAAGACAATTAACCACGAGAATTTTTTACTTGAAATTAGACGTAGGATTCAAAAATGCAATCATAGTACTGTAATATCCAGTGGCGTAACACATATTTTTAAACAAGGGCCATGGAACTCAAATTCTATACCCACTGTTTAATCATACCAATCTGAAAATTATAACAAAGTTAGTTACTGTACAAAAAAAAACGGTTTATTTTTAGCCATTTTTCATTTATTTCAAAGTTTTTTTTTTTAATTTTTAATATTCTGTAACATGACAAATGTTCAACTTTTGGGAAAAAGTTATTCTACCTAAAAGGTTTTTGCTTTCCTAAAAAATACAATTGACGTTAATAAATTTTGTTTTTATATTGGGTGCTCAAAAAAATACAAAAACTTGAAATTCGCTTAAGAGTAAATTGGTCTTATCTTTAATTTTGGAAAATGTTGAATAAAACTCTAGTAGCACAGTAGCACCAAATATTTCTGCAATAAATTTCCTTAATGTTGAATAATTATTGTTTACGAGTTTTTTTATATATGAAATATTTTTGATAAATTGAAATATTTTTGAAATACGTTTAATATGTTTATTTTTAATTATTTCCTAAATGTTGTTGATATAGCTTGCATTATATATTTCTCCTGTTGTATATTTATTTATGCACGACTGAAGGTCGACAAAGTGTCGCTCTGCGACCCCAGGTAAAAAAAATATGTGCTCATATGAAATGAATGGAGTATAAATTGGATCAGCCAGCTCTACCAACTTAAAAGTGAGGGTTGTAAAGTACGTGGGAACTTTGCAGTAACCTTTTCGTAGTAGCTTAGTAGAGGCCAGTTTAAAGCTACCAAGAAAATGACGTCATTCGTCGCATTTGCTACTTTTTGGTAAACTATTATTGAATGATGACGCCACATTGACATAGATAAACATATAATTCTGAAAACCATTTTTTTATCAAATATGGTCATTTGCAAACATCTTTTATAAATAGATCATTATTATTTCATAATACATAAATAAAAAAATATTTTCCATCAAAAATTTTTCTTTTTCGTGTATACAAAATTTTGAACTTTTTTTTTCGAAAAACAATTTTCTAGAGTGCTCGTCTTTTTTTATCGAATTATCATGTAAACATTTTACAGAAAACAAGTAGTCGTTTTAATTTCCACACAGAGTGAATGCATAACATCATGGTTTATTACCTACACATATTTCATTCATTCGATTTAACTTGCGACATATTGATCTCAAACTCACAATCAGTAAGTCTGATTGCAATACATTGTATTTTGCTATTTGAACAAGAGATAGAGAGAGAGAGAGAGCAAAATATAGTTTGCACTCGCACCACTAAAGAGCTGTTCCAAAAGTTAGTCATTTCTACTACTTGGTTACATTCCATTTACATAATAACCTAGTTGTCAATACGTAATCAGGAAGGTTCCATAGTGATTGCTACGTAATAACTATTCTCTATTTTGGTGAATGCTTGGTAGACAGATCGTGTCCATTACGTAACAGTCGTTAGTTGCGGAAACCTTTAAAGTTCCACCATGGGAGCTACTACGCAGAGACGACTAAATGTGCAGCTTGGGTTGGAAACTTATTTTTAATTTTACTTTACACCCTGTGTAATACAGTAACAGTTAATATTGTTCTTTATTATTTATTCAACAAAAAAAAAAAAAAGTAAAGCAAACTAGTTCTATTATAAAGTGAAGTTTTCACAATTGTTTCTTTGAAAACATGTCTAAGATCTCTTCGGGGACTATTTTAACATCTGTATTGAAACTCAGCAAACTCAGACTATCCATGGTTGGCCTCAGTAGGTCTTAATCCATTTTAACTATAGATTTGAGCTTCATATCTTCTGATGGTGAAAACTAGGGACCGATGATGAAATATGTTTATTAGGTTCTTGTACAAAAAAATAATCATAAACTCATTAAACCTTTTTTTTTTAAAGTTGAGCTGTTGTTACTTATTGCTGATATATCGTATAATTATGTTCAACTAACCACAAATAAGTAGATACTTGCTTAGTTTTTCTTTCCATCATTTAAAAAAATACTGTAACTTTCTGTCATTAGAGTAATCTCAATTTTCAAAGTTGGAATGAATAACCCTACATATCTATGTCTCTCAACATAAACAAATTATAACAAAATAATCTAATTTATATTTATCAAACATGCGTGGCAATTCTTGCAGCAGTTTAGAGTGCGGCAATTTAGAACTATCTTAGCTTGGCATTTGAGTTTGGATGCACATTGGCCTAAACCCCGCCGTTTCATTGTAAAGCGGTTTATTCGTTCTCTGTCTCACACTAGCTATATTTTTTTCTCTCTCTGCACAGCCAAGTGCCAAGCTAGGAACGTTGAGTAGTAAAGTTTACTTTGGCCAATTAATAAATCATTTTAGAATGCAAGAGAATAATTGACCTATGGAAATATTTACCTTTCCTGAACTATTTGCAGTCCAGCCAGGGAATGTAATCTCCGATCAGGGCTGATAATGTGAACAAAGTTTTATTCATGAAACCGGTGGCATCAATAAAGAACTTTATGAGAAATAGATCCGTTTGTTTTCATTGTATTTGTACTTTATAGTATAAAAGTTCCACTCATGTTATTCATATTCTTAAGAATAAAGTACAAAAGTTGTTCATACCAATCATTTTTTCCAGTTTCAATAGGCCACAATGATGGTGTGTGAAGTTTTATAACAACTTTAGAGGAAAATGTTACAAGATTTCCAAAAAAATATATTAAGAGATACAAAATATCTAAAAATATTTCTGGAATCGAACTTTTAGTTTAAATAAAGTTAAATAAATAAATTGTGCTACACCAGAGTATGACTTTAGATAAATTATACAATCTTTATTTGTTCTTTCTGTGTTCCCTTCTAAATGTGACACAAATAAAGCTATGAAGTTGCGAACATGGGAAATTTACTTTTATCCACTGACTATTGGCCGACGATGTAGTACACACCCGAGAATTACCGAACCATTTGTTTACGATAACGTGCAAAGCCAGCTAGACTAGTGTCGCATCAGCTGTGCTGAACCGCCCATACCGATTCGCGACTGCGCTCCGTTGCTAACAGTCAAACAAAAATTGAGCATTCTAACGGCCGTATTCGCCCCTTCGTGGCTTTATCTATCTCATAATTAGCACGCCTAAATTCAGTATGATCTCTTATTTAGCAAGAAATTTTAAAAATGCAGTTGTATTTATTTCACTTTTTGAACGTAGAATTCGACGACGGGTGCCAAAATACCTTAAACTATAATAATTACCTACCTGACAGTTCTATAGGTAGGTATTTTCTAACGACAATTCAGTTGAACCCATCATGAAAGATGTACGTGTTGCAGGTCACATCTCTTCATCCATCATCTTCCACCAAACATTAAATGAAATTCACTAATAAATCATATTTGATGTTTCTCAATTCTATTATCAATGTCCTTGATATAAAATAGACCATCCTTCATATATAGTTCATTGCAGATATAGGAAATATAAAAACGTCATAAAATCACCCATAAAGTTGTCGCAGGCAGCAATTTTTTTTATTCCTTACATCTGCGCCATCAACCATAATTCATTCATTCAAAAATATAACAAAATTATGTTTGAAACTAAATATATTGCTTACGGAATTTTCAGATACATAAATGACATGAATATGTACAAATGAAACAAATGATCACACAACTACAACAAAATACTGATCATGATAATGATGAGTGAGTAAATATTAGATATTTCCATAATTGATAAATAAATTGATATGAATTTGTTACTTAAATTTATTGAAACAACAACTATTCGGATTAAAACTGTCATCATATTTTTAATCCGCACAGTTCTAAACAGATATGATATCGAGATATAGATACAGTATTTACAGTACAAAAGTTACTTAACAGTTACTCAATATTAGTCTATATTTGATTTGAGAATGTCATTTATCCTTAAATAATCACAATTCCTGAAATTACACAACCAATTTACTAAATTTTAAGGAAAACAATGGCTAGATTTGTAGATTAGGCTATAAGATGTTAGTGTGATAACGTCAATTGTATGCTTATGTCACATTGCCACGCAATTTTCAGAATTTAAATTTTTTATTGTGTTACCTCTGATAAGCCACAAATAATGTGATTATCATTAAATCAAAGTGATTGATACGGAAATAAAGAAATTTGTACTAATATATAGGCCTGGGCAAAAAACTGTTGTACTGATTGAATCGATTCACTTATTCAAAAAAAAATTGAATGGAAATATTGAATCGATGAGCTTATCGAATCGAATTGAATTGGCATATTGATCAAATCAGCCTATCGAATCGATTTGGACATCAAATTTAATGTATGATCTTAATAATATAGTAAAAAAAAAAAGATCTTCCATTAAAAAGAAAAGCATTACATTGTGTAGGAAAATTTTTTCAACACACCCTTTACATAGGAAGATATTTTGAAAATCTATGCTTAATGAAGATGTATAAATCCTATTATTTTTTGTTCATTTTAAATAGCAGTAGCACTACTAATAGAACACTATTTTATTAAGTAGACTATGAGAGTTACAGAATACGACATCTTTTAAATATATCTGCATATCAACGACATCTATTATTGTCCTAGGACTGTAAAATCTTCTAAAATGTATGTATATTGTATTTCCTGTCGATTCATTATTAATTTCATGTCACAAATTAAGAAATCTGCTGTGCCTGAATGAAACCTTGGTATGCCGGGAATTCAAGTTGTACAGTATTCAGAGACTATGGGTAGGTATTATATGATTTACCATTACTACTATTAGTTAAAACAGATAACTATACCTATTTACCATCTAGTAAGGAATAGCCAACAATTAGGATTCTTCTTAAATGTAGAAAGTATAGAAGGCAGTGAAGACTCAATGGACAACGATTTGCTATTATCGGTGTAAACGCTAGTTTTAGGGAATCATATAGTGTTGCTAGCTACATTCTTCCACCACCTTATTTTAGAAATCGCACCTTCGATCGATTCGGTTCCTTGCTAATTCGATTCAATTTGGTTCCATGTGAATTATGATAAATGACTTGATTAATCAATTTGAACTGATGTTTTCAGTATATCCTGAATCTCACAGGCTTGCTAATATGGATCAAACCCCTTCTAGTAGTAAGAATATTTTATAAAATGATGTATGAAGGTATACATTTTCCTTATTAGAAACATCAAGAAACTGAGTATTACAGTGACTGTTAAGAGTAAAGTCGAAAATTTGTCAAGTACTTTCGCCGTAAAACTACTATAAAATCTGTAAAATCCACTAAAATATGTGCCTATTTGCATTATATTTTCCTTTATAATCTAGTAAATTAATTCTTGCAATTAAATAAAATGTACCACAAGTGACAAACATAAAAATTATAGTTAGGTAATAAATAAATATTCTTAATACAAAAATCTATATAAAGAATGCAACCACAATAAGAAACTATACAAATGAATTTGATTTATCCAAATGTTATTAAAAGATGTCTACAATCAGCTCAAACATATGGGCAGTAAAATGTCCAGAATGTTCTGTTAAGTCTTATATGTAGTTATCTTTTGGTATTGTCAATATGCTGGGCCTGATTAGGCTGGCTGATAACTGAACTGTATTATTAATTGAAGAAAACAAAATGTGGTAGGAATGTTAATAAATAAGTTCTAAATAGGTTATAACTAGAGTCCGGATCCGAATATTAGATTCCAGGAATGGATGTACTCCCAACAGGAATTATTAGGACAATTTTTTTGCATCATGGTTTTCAAGTAAATCGTTATTTACATTATATTTGAAACAATCTAGGATCTTTGTAGAATAAAATGATATGAATTGATCATTGATATATGTTTTTGCGTATGACCAAGTGGAGATAAGTTATACCAGTGGGCATTACATTTCATGAAGAAATAAAAAAAGTGTAGTGCGAATAACCTTTTTCATGTAAAGAAATTATGATGTATTTTAGTCATATGGTACTTTATTGTTTCTTCTGGGTCATGAACACATTTTTTCCTAAATCTCAAATATCATTGAATATCACTGAACTAGTTTCTGTATAACCAATAATTATTAAAATTGGAATATAAGTTGCAATACAGTAAATAAACGTAAATCTCGCGATATTTCAATGAATATTAAATTTACAATTCATATTATGTTACCCATAAACACTTTTTTATTGTGGTATGTGAAAATGTAATTAATGATTTACTGAAAAACCCTAAGACAAAAAACCATGAAGTTATATGTTTGCATTTTTTTATCACAAGTTTTATACTCAAAATACCTCAAAATCAAGATATTCAGTATTTTCACCATTTTGTCCAAGAATGCTAGCTCATTGGAATCATCGGACCTAGATGTTTTTTAGAACCTATTAGTATTCCTACCAAGCTTTGTTATCTTAGGAATTAGTTAAACAGTTGTTCGTAATTATCCTCAGCCTATGTATCGAAGCAAATAGTGGAGGATTATTCATTTTTCAGATTAAAAATCATACAAATACTAAAAAATAATTTTTAAACCTGCAAAGTTAATTAATATTTATTCCACCTTTATTCATAAGTATTTTTCTATGCTTTTGCTTCAATAATAAAATTTTCATTATTTTAGCGTTACCATTTTTTATGTAACGAATAATAATTGATGTAAGCATAATTTTGCACAAATAAACAGTTATTTATTTATTTATTTTTGAAAGCATAAAACAACCTATCTTAGAATTGGAATGAGCATTTTACTGTTTAAAAATATATTACCGTCCTCTTAGGAGCATAAACAAATGTTCCGTCATTTATTTTTCTTTCTTTTTTCTCAAAAAAAAAAACTAACATTTATTGGCGGTAAAAGATATGATCAAAAATGCAAAATGAGGTATCTAAAAATATACATTTACCAAGCAATATTAATAAACATTGACCATACAAATTTTTCCATTAGAAAATCAGATGTATTTAACATTATGGCTCAACTTTCCTTAAATATGACAATGGAAACTAATCACATACACATGTTATTATGAATATAAAAATATCAGGCTGTCTCACTTTATTGGCATCTTTAAGAGTTATTTAACAAATTTAAATCAACTTTCAAGTTTTAGGCCGAAATAAACCTAAATATGTGTAACATATACATACTGGACAATGGACATGAAGTAAATGATATTTTCATAAGTTTTCGTCAATTTCCTGTAGAGCACAACACCTCCCAGTGTGATTATTCTGTTTTTTTTTTAGAAAGTTTTAACAGGAAACTTGTTAACATTTTTACGTATAACTTTTACATTTGATGTTTAAAGAGTTGCTTTATGGCTTGAGCATATGATTATGGCAAATACAATCTTAATAGGCATAATATTAAACATCACAGTTGAAAAATTTTTCAGTTCTTTTTTAAGTCCAAATAACAATCAATACATCTAATTTAAATTTTGTATGCTCACACCCTCAGGTAGCATTTTATCTGGGATCAATCCAAATTTGGAAGTTTTAGAGTAATTGATATGGCAGATATGATTTTTCAAAAACACCACTATTCAATTGCCCTGCAAATAGCTCTTAAGTGCAAATTCATTACAATAAGTATATCAAAAGACTTATCTTTTGTTAAAAATTCCAAAAATCTCAAATTATTTATAATTTAATTTTAATGTTAAATCGGACAAGATCTCGGCATTGGCAGTATTGATGTGCAATATAGCCAATTATTTTATGCAAATTTTTTGGAACACTTGAATATACTATGAGCATATAATACATCAACACGAGTAACTTCTAAAGTTTTTGTCAGAATTGTTTTAATTTTTCATTTTCCACATTAATATAAAAATTTATAAATGAAATGACATAATGTGCTACTAAAATGACTACTTATTAAAAAAAAAAAAAAACAAAATTTATAAAGCACTGGAGACGTAAAAAAAATCAAGTTCCAGATTATAATGAAAATGGATATTTTGAGACATGTAAATAGAAATTTTATCCGAATCGGTATGCCGTCATCTTTGTGTTGCTGATCTTTGTGATACAGTTTTCTCGAACATGTCTCAACGGGGAAATTTGAAACTTTACATATTCGGGGAGGTGCAAGGAAGAACCCTATTGAATATCAGTGAAATTGGTGATTAGGGAGAGCAAGGGGGCCCAAAAAAAGTTCTGTCAAATCAAAAAATGTTTCAAATAAAACTTGTTCAGAATGAATAATTGTGCCGAAAAGAACTTTCAAAATTAACTCTTACTGAGAAAAACGGTTTAAAATTAATTTTTTATCCAATCAAAAAAAGTAGTCAGTGTCGACAGTACTTTCTAATCATCATAATTTGAAATGAATGATAAAAAAATTATATTTATTTAATTTTATTTATCATATCTCTCTCATCGCATTTATCTCATGTATCTCATAACTCATACACCTTATCTTATTTATTTGTAATTAAAATGAATTATTTCTTTAATTTCAAATTGAATATTATGTATTGTCGAGACTAATTTTTTAATATTGTGTTTTCTATTACCCAAGTATGTTTTTTGATGTATGTATATTGTTGATCCTATACAATTTATTTTCTAATACATGTGTTCCCTAATTACTAATACTAAATTCTTTTGTTTTTTTTGGTTCAGACTTAACCCTAACCTAAGAACATTAATACAAGTTTCAATGATTATTTTGTTCAGATAAATAAACTGCGGAATAATTAATTAATGGGTTGTCAACATGAATTACAATATGTGAGAACTAAATTATCATATCCAGCACCTACAGAAAACTAAAATTAGTTAAACTCAATCAATTCTTCTAAGTGACTGCACTGTTGCTAAAACAGTACTAGATGTAACTTTTAAGGCTGCGTTAGCACGCCCTCGTCGCCAGGATTACCAACATAAAACTTAAAATTGTTGTTAATAATTTTCTACTGATGACAAAAAAAATTAAATAATTTATTTTAAATAACACATAGATTTAATATATAAAATTACAGGCAACACTAATGTGATTTTTTTTATTGATAAGAAATACATATGTTTTATTCGATGTCATTTTATGAAACTAAATAATCGTATTTCCTATTAATAAATAAAAATATGCATCAGTGTTGCCTGTAATTGCATATATTAGATCTATACTTGGATTTAAACTTAGGTTCTTGCTATTCTGACTAATTTGCCATTGTCATATATATATCAGCAGATCCTTTTGTTTGCCCATGAAACGAATAAAATTGATCTAGAAGCTTGACCAACAAATTTTAGTGAAGGCCATGGTCATTACATTAAAACTTTATTTTATTAGTGTGTGCATATTTGTGCACATATGAAGCTATTATTTTATATTTATAATTTAACTATTTGTATCTTTTCAGTAAACTAGCAAAAAGCTACTAATTTGAAATGTAATTTTGAGGTAAAAAATTGGAAGTAAATTTCCAAATAAATTACAAGGAAAATTTCTCAAAGAAAATTTCATGTGTAGTTTATTTCCTTCTGGAAATTTGTGCTTCAGGTAAATTGTTGAGGAGATAAGTTACCCGTTACCAGTATTTAATTGATTTTATGTACAGTGTGCTTAATTTAACATGTCCATATGTAGA
The DNA here is from genome assembly GCA_029963845.1 of Rhamnusium bicolor. NCBI lineage: Eukaryota > Metazoa > Arthropoda > Insecta > Coleoptera > Cerambycidae > Rhamnusium > Rhamnusium bicolor. The sequence goes on along the minus strand of JANEYF010003722.1, from coordinate 85,991 downwards.
AAAGTTTAAAAAATTCTTGGAAAAGTTGTAGGGTTTTCCTCAGTTTTTTACCGAGACTGAAAAATTAAAGTTCACTGCTTAATTAGCAAGGATTGAACACAGCCTAATTTTTTTCCAAATGGAACACCCTGTAAATTATTGTAAAGTGAAATTATTTAGAGAAGATACCATACGTCACAGCTTCCCGCATCCCATGTAATTGTTGGCACAATGCCAGTGCTGTATACATTTATTCCTATTTAAATAATATTTGCAACATTTGTAATATTCGTCTATGCATATTCATGATGTATGGAATCTTCTCTAAGTAATTCTACTCTACCATTCGATAGAAATTTTCTTCCTGATTTCAACAATATATAACACCTCATATTTTTTTAGACAAAATAAATATAAATATTATAAATATGTAGGGTCTACAAATACAATCGAAAATATGTTGGCTGTGACATCACTATTATTTTATTGTTTTTTTCTTTTTTGATATTTGTAAAGTAATTTAACATTTAAACAATGACGTTACAACCAACATAATATTTTTGATTGTATTTGTAACTCCTACATACATATTTATAATATTAATTTGTATTTAATTTATCTGAAATATCAAAGAAAAATATGAAGTGTTTATATTGTTGAAATCAGGAAGAAAATCTCTATCGAATAGTACATTAATATACAGGGTGTTCCATTTGAAAAATGAGGTTATGTTCGTTCCTTGCTAATTATGCAATGAACTTTAATTTTTCAGTCTCAGCAAAAAAACGAAGAAAACTACAAGTTTTTCAAAGAAATTTTTTTTTATCTCTTCAAAACACTTTTCTACATCAATTTAAAATACAGACACGTTAAATTTATTACACCATACACAATTGTATACGTAATAAACCTTTCTATTTTAAATATTCATAGTGTTTTTCACTTATTCGTTAAATTGTAATAAATAAAATAAAAATAAATGATTTTACTGTAAATCCTGAGTTTACAAAAGGTAAAGTAGAGGTTATTCACAATGAACTGCTTTTATACGACATGATAAATAAATACCTACATTAAAATATAAAATATAAAAAGACTAGAGTGTGCTCAAGAAAATTATGGTTGCATTCATGTAGCATTAAAAAAATGAGCGGTGCTAGACAGTCAATATTCCTAGTTTTTCTTGCGATTGTCTCTTTTTCAATAAAATATCAAACAGTTATCTATATAAATTTTAATATCACATTTTATGCACCACAACAAAGGTTCAGCGATTGTTTAACCTTATCAATTTTAAATTGCAAGAAGAGCATAGGCAGCATTGACTGTCTACAATCAAAAGATGCATTGCATCCTAAAATACAAAAAAAAAATGGCACTTAATTTTAGGAGTACAGAATCATTAACTTAATACTGGTCCTTAATTTACTTTAAAAAATTTAACATACATTAAAATTTGGCACATTTTAATATGTACTATAAATAAAAAAATTATATCAGACATCTGAGGTTATTAATGTTTTGAATATCTTTGATAAGTCTTTTGTATTAAACAGTTTCTGTTACTTTCACACACATACCTCCATATCGTCCAAATTTATTACACTATCTGCACTCGCCAACTTCAAGAGTGTTTTCTTAATTCTAAGAGCAGGCAATCGAACATGTGGATTTTGATGCCAACATTCTCTCATCAATTTTGCCATACCGCATAAAAGCTAAAATTATATTGTTAAATATTACAGAAGTGCTGTTGTTAATTAAACAGGACTTAGTGGTAAATCTAAATCATTTTGAGTACATGATGTTTCAAATATAGATATGTAAATAAATTGTCATAAATCGTGCTTAAATATAACGAATGGTGCCCACAGAAGTAGTACAGTCGATCAGATGTTTGGCACTGCGGGGGCCTCAAACGGTGACGACTCGGGCGATTTATAGTGTTTACACTGAGATTGGAAAAACTATAACAGTGTTGTCAGTTTTAACGTATCACTCAAAATTTCACTCAATATTGCCAGATTTATTATTTTTAGTAAAATTCCGATTTTTCCTGGGAATTAGAGTTTGGGGAAATTTTCCCGAAAAAATTCTGGCTACCCATCGCCAGTCTTAACCCATTGGCTGCGCATGGCATGGATTCGTAACAGAGGCGAGTTTGATTTTAATGTGATAAAAACAATACTATTGAAAAAACAGTACCACTCGTGAACCGAGCGCGACCTGCGAATGGGTTAAGTATGTGATATTCGATTTTATCATAGCGCATCTTTAAATGGAATTATACATACCAAAATGGAATATAAAACTGTATCTTTTTCCTTTAATTTTTTTTTTAATATTATTTAAATTTTTTGACGTTTAAATTTAAAAAATTTCCAATATTGAGAGACTGTCTCAATATTGGAAACTTCCCATATTGAGCCGTTACTATTTGATATGAATTTCATAATTTGGATATTTCTGTTTCAGATAATTTTGTTATTCCATTATAGTTTTATACTAACTCATTCATTCAAATAATTCTGTGCAAGTAATTGTCTACAAGACATCCCATAATCATTAACATGTTAACAGTGGTCCCAAAATTGAATATTTGGTCTCACAAGGGACCACCAAACATGTTAAGAATGGATTTCAATAATTTTTATATATATTCTAGAGGAGTTTCCTGTGAGAACGAAGGTAAATGGATTTTACACAACGGGTTTTAATTCCCGAGATATTCGACCTGAAAGTATTCTGTCTAACTTATACAGGGTGTCTCACCAGGAACTTCATCAATCGATATTGGGAAAAGCACGCAGCAGAAAATTTTGAAAATTTAGGGAATTACTAATGGTGTATAGTCAATCCAACTAAAATAATTAAAAGTATCTGGCACTTCTGGTTATACCAGAAGTCAATACTAACTTGCTTATTTTAAATAGAATACCCTATATATTTTAGGGTTTTCGAAAAGAGCATAAACTTCTGAGTCAAAAACATGTATATACCCTATGGCTTAAACACAGCCGTTTCAAAGATATTTGACATTTTAAAAAAATTTTGACAGGTGTGATGGTTTACAATAACCTTTATAACTTTCGCCATGTAAAAGTTACTCATTTGCTTTTTGGCATGCACAAAGACCATAAGGTGAGCTCTACAAGTATACGCAAGTGTTCCATTTTTGACGTTACATTTCGTATCTTCAAACCGCGAAAACTTGTTTAAGTCAAATGGCACACCCTGTATTTTTTTTACATCAAGTTATGTATAATTAAATTCCTTTTTTTCTGATATAAGCATTGTGGGTGTTTAAGTTACACGTTTTGAAATATTTGCGATTTTCTTAGAAATTCAAGAATTTTTAGTAAAAATTTTATCAAATTTACCATGATTAGAAACAATCAGTATGTCAGTCATTCTCTTATGCCAAAAAAATGCCACTGTGTTTAAATTACACCCACGAAGACTTTTTGAATTTGTCTATTATTTATGGAGAATGTGATAAAGTAATAACAACTTGTAGTACATTTGTTACTACATATCCACAAAAATGGAAAATAATACTAAACACTGTAACATGCCTATTAATTGGATTGAAGATACTTTGCATAAACTAAAATAGCTAAGATAAAATCAACTAAAAACATGACTCCATTTTAATTTAATAATTGTTCAAAATTCCGGTCTCGAACCTCCACAGATTTTTCGCACCTTCCGATTAGTTCTTCATGGGTAATTCTAATCCTTGTGATAAGTTTTGAAATGCATTTCTTACTCTCTGCATACAATCTTCAATAGTTGTTAATGGGCTCTCATAAACTTTATTTTTAATAGTTCCCCAAATAAAATAATCTAAAATTGATAAATCGGGCGAGCGAGGAGGCCATAGGAAAGGTCCATTATTGGCGATCCAGTGATCGTAAAAAGTTTCTTGTAAAAAAATTATTTATCCAATACGCGTTATGTGGGGTAGCATGTCTTGCTGATAAAAAATGTTTCCATGTTAGGTGATAGGTAAATTTTCTAAATAGTTACTATTCAAATTTTGTAAAATATTTAGAACTTTCACCTAAAAAAAAAAAAAAAAAAAAAAAACAAAAAAATTAACTATACATATTGGCAGAAGAAATCTTTATAACTTACTGTTTATTTCCTGATAAAATTCTAATGCCACAACTCTATCGTTTCTTATGGCACAGTAAACATTAAACTGCCAAATTGAAAATTTCGCTCCCTGAACACATGAGGATTCAAGTTACTCCAATAATGCGAATTGTGTCGATTAAAAAGTCCATTTTTGATAAATTTAGCTCCATCTGACCATACAATATTTCCCAAATAAGAATCGTCACATACCTTATTAGAATAAATTCACAAAAATTTTCTCTCCTTAGGAAATCTGTTTCTTTTGATCATTGAACCATTTGGAATGAAAACGGGTGAAATTTATGTTTAATTAAGATTCTGTGAACTGAATCCTTGCATAGTCACAATTCCAGAGCAGCTTGTCTTAATGACATCATTGGAAATGCATGAAAATATCCCAGAATTGCTATTTCTATGTTTTTGTCATCAACAATAGGCTTCCTCTTTTAAATTCTTACTTTGACAGAGCCATAGTTTTTTAAACTATCTATTATGCGTTTTACAGTGTTTGGCGACGGTTTCGGTTTTTGTGGATATCGAGTAGCAAATGTACTACAAGTTCTTGATATTACTTTATCACATTCTTCATAAATAATAAACAAATTCAAAAGGTCTTCGTGGATGTAATTTAAATGCGGTGGCATTTTTTGACATAAGAGAATGACTGACATTACTGATTGTTTCTAATCATGGCTAATTTGATAAAATTTTTACTAAAAATTCTTGAATTTCTAAGAAGATTGCAAATATTTCAATTAATTATACATAACTTGATGTAAAAAAATACAGGGTGTTCCACTTGACTTAAGCAAGTTTTCGCGGTTTGAAGTTGACAAAATGTAACGTCAAAAATGGAACACTTGGTATATTATTATTGAATTTCTTTAAACTGTACAGGGTAGCTCACCTTATGATCTTTCTGCATGCCAAAAAGCAAATGAGTATCTTTTATATGAAGAAAGTTAAAAAGGTTATTGTAAGCCATTACACCTGTCAACATTTTTTGAAAATGTCAAATATCTCTGAAACGGCTGGGTTTGGGCATAGGGCATGTTCTTGACTCAGAATTTTATGCTCTTTTCGAAAACTCAATAGTATATAGGGTATTCCTTTTAAAATAAGCAAGTTGGTATCGACTTCTGGTATAACTGGAAGCAATGACTCAGAATTAGGACTGGAAGTGTTTAATTGGATTTTTCAAAATTTTCTGGTGCACATTTTTCCCTATATCGATCGATGCAGTTCCTGGTGAGATAATTAATTAATTGAAATGTAAAAATAATTTTTTGATCAGCAAAATGTGAACAACAAATCTTGATTTTTGCTGATCACATAATTTTTGCTGGTGAATTCAGGAATTTACTAAACAAAATTTTATTACTGATCAAATAATTGCTTGTAATCGAATAATTCACTAACCGATTAGTAAATTATTCCATTACTCATCGGTTAGTGAATTATTCGATTACAAGCAATTAATTGATTTTTAGCAAATTCTGGAATTCAACAACCAAAATTACAATTTGATCTACAGTCACGATTTGCTGTTCAATTTTGCCAATCACAAAATTATTTTGCAGATCAAATAATTAAATTCTGATACTTATTCATTATATAGAAATTTGCATATTAAAGTTAACTGTAAATTGTTAATAAATAATATTACAAGAAAATAAATAAACAAAAATGAAAAAAAAAAAAAATCAAAACGAAAAAAACCGAGAGTTGGATGAGAACTCCGATCGGTCACGTAATCATTATGCTATGCTCAGTTGCAACATTGGCAACTCGACTATCGATTATCTCGAAAACTAAAGCCCGTTGTGTAAATTCCATTTACTTTTGTTCTCAGGGGAAACTCCTCTACAACATATATAAAAATTACTGAAATTCATTCTTAATATGATTGGTAGTCCCCCTCTTGTAAGACTACATCACATATGCCACCACGACATGCAACCCTGATATGTGCAAGAAAACCTCATATAGAGGGGGACAAAAAAACATACTTTATTGTATCAAAGTAAAACATTCATTACAATTAAAAATAACAAATGAAATGTCAAAATGCTGAACATTCGATTCAAAGAATAGCAACCTAAAATTCATTGCTCAGTGAACAAAAAAATTAACGTGTGATTCATCGAAATATTTATAGGTAATAACTTAGCATATTTGGGCAATCATTATAAAAACTAAAATTTATAACTCGACAAACTTTTTTATCCGGATCCCGACTTCACATTGTCAATTTTAGTTTTTATAACATCCCATACATACTTTTTTCTCGTTTCTACCTGGAGTGTCTGATTTTACAAAGATGTGCGCGTACTGATGCATAGCTACATTTACTGTAAATGACGGAAGGCGCTAATAGCAATGTGTTATTTATTTGTGGTGATGGGGCCTAAGCGTGTTAGTGAAACAGGATAACTCAATGGTAATAAAATGACATATCACTATAATACTTATGGCAAAACAAAGTTTTGGGGGTGGGATTAACTGACAACTGTCCGATGAATTTTATTCACTCAAGTACTAGATTTTATAACGTAGAGAAAATATAGCACACTACAAGATTTTAGTTAACACAAAAATTGCAAGCTTACTTAAAAAAAGATGACCATGCATCAATACGCCAAATATTTACTGAAAATAGTGAAGAACTTACAAGGCCCAAAGGGTTCATACTTAAAGTACTTTCGGTAGCATTTTAAACTTTTATGCAACAGGTAATATGAAATGGGCAGTTCAGATTCATGGACGGTCTGTCCCAGTTGTAATAAGCTCAGTTTTTCCGTCAATCTCTCTTATAGCAAAAAATATGATAAAAAAGAATGAAGAAAAAAACAGCAAAGAACATTCATTTTAATCTCTGGGCCAATGGTGTTATGCATTAATTACGCAACCCAAAATACTCCAACTCGAACTCAGTTGTCAGGTCACAGGTCAGCTAGACAAATAAAAGCTACTTATAATCGTTTGGTATGTTATGCCAATAACTTCCGAATGGATAGACATAGCATTGTCTTAGTTTGTTTGGTATCAAATAAAAATATTTCATAATCAGGCTACTATTAGCAAGAAACATGTGATAAGTTGCGCGCGCAGACCCTGTTCAATGTATTCCGTTTACAACTGTTGGTCACCTTTATTTATTTGTGTTTTTTCAGTTTTCATGTTGTGTTTACTGTGATTATTAGTTTTTTTAAAGGTGGATTTTATGTTTCTGTAAATAAACAATGGAAAAATACTTTATTATATTTAGATCTCGCCATAAAAGTGGAATTAATTGATCTTTCCACAGGTTGGTGAGATTACCATAGGCGTAATAGACATCACATCATCCAAAAATATACAGGATATACCATTTATAAAAATTGAGAATTTGATTTAAAAAGTTCTTAATTGAAAAATAATGTTTGGTTACCCTGTACATTTTTAGGAAGTAAATATGATCCAAAACATTAATTAGATGTCTCGTAACTAGTATTCACATAAGTTTTTCTTAATACCCATAATTGTGACTGGTGATTTTTTTCAATAGGCATCTATAGATGGCATTATTTCAACAAAATAATTCATCAAGATAAATTTATTGGGGTTCAAAATAAAACAAAAGAAGGTTTAGTGCCATATTCCCCAAAAAAGAAACAATTATGCAGCTACGGACACGTGTTTCCGGAGTTATTGCCCCTCATCAGCGTAGCGTAGCTAAGGAATTGGCTCTAGGATGGAATAGATCAGGAACAAGAACTAAAATAAGGTTGGAAAGTACAGTACACAGTACTCAATTAGTGTCTTCATGTTCCCATGTGCCACATTTTGGGGCCTCGATGAGCACAGTCAACAACATTTGTATGTGCCAGGTGGAAATGAGCAGTACACATAGGGCTCTGTGTGTTGACTGTGCTCATCGAGGCCCCAAATGTGGCACATGGGAACATGAAGACACAAATTGAGTACTGTGTACTGTACTTTACAGCCTTATTTTAGTTCTTGTTCCTGATCTATTCCATCCTAGATCCAATTCCTTAGCTACTCGCTGATGAGGGCAATAACTCCAAACGGTCCGTAGTGCATAATTGTTTCTTTTTTGGGAAATGGACTAAACCTTCTTTGTAAAATAATTCATTACATCCAAGTGGTTGGGAGATAGTCAATAATAATATAGGAATGAATAGTCCAGGTACCATTTATAGGTTGTACAAGTACGAAATGACGACCAATTCAACAAACTGCAGGTATTTGTATTCGCCACGCAGTAAACCTTAAAATTAAGCTGTTAAGGAAACTATTGTATGCCGGCAAACTTTAATTCTTGATGCCAAAATGATGAATATTGGTTTAACTATTCCACTTTTCCATCATAAAAATTCAAATCGGATTTGTCACTCATTTCCTAATCTTGGTCTACAAATTTTTTATTAATAAAAGGTTATTTCAATATTAACTTTGTTATTTATTTAATATTAAAATTTATATAATTATTTAAATAATATTTGTGTTAACTTTTTTGTAACATTTTGCAGAAAATATTCTTATTGTGTGCTTTAACAAATCATTTACCTACTATAAAGAAAAATGTTGTTTCTTGTTTGAAGTTGGAATAAACTTTATTAATTAGCATTATATAAGATATTCATGCATATTCTCACTGACAAAATAAAGATTATTGTAACTATTACTTCTTTTTTCTGTGTTGTTATGCAGTAACATTTATTTCTCGAAAACCCAATGTCGTGGATATTATTTTAAAGCCAAATTAGGAGAAAAATCAGTATGTATAAATTAGACAAAAATTCAAATTTACCAACCTCTCTTAACATACACGCCACTGGAGTATTGAGTTCCCCTAATAAATAGAGCAGTGTGTTATGCTACATACTTTTTGAGCTAACCTGCTTTAATAATAAGCTTGTTCCATCACCGAAAGCAGATATGGATATCACCGCCCTCTCGTTATTTAAAGTAAACAAAGCTATACATATTTCCAAGTATCTGTCTCACAAGGGGATATTGCAATATTAATTACATGCGGCACATATCCCGGATATGTATGAAAAGAAGTCAATTTGTGAATAGTATAAAAAAAAGGAATTTTTTTGCTATCTGTATGAAATTCCTTTGCCAGATAAGATATTTACAACATCTACATATAGTGTTGTGAGATAGTGAAATTTCAAATGAAATTTGAAATTGAAATTTGAAATTTTTGAAAGTTTCAAAGCCCATCGCTAAAATTTCGAAATTTATGAAATTGTCGAAATTTAAGAAATATATCAAATTTATGACATTTTTTGGAAAGTATTGAAACTTTCAGTGGAAAAATTTCATATATTTCAGAAAATTTCATGTTTACAAGTTACATGTCTGTCATCATTAAAAATTTCCCACTAAAATTTTGACAGTTACCAATTTTCTAACCTAAACTAACGAACAAACATCACAGGCTGTTTTTTTGGTTGAAAAATATATAGTTCTGGCTACTGATATAATTTGAAAAATGAAGACAAAATCTGATATTTGGAAACATTACAAAAGTACACAAAAACATGTTACTTGCAAATACTGTTTAACAAAGTTTTTCTGCAATGCCACTCGAATGAAAACACATAAAAAAATGCAAGAAATGTCCTGCACAAATACAAGAAAATTATAAGTGACACTGACATTACAGATTGTAGTAGCACTAGTGGCTTAACTAAAAACAATAAATTTAACCTTCAAACAAATACCTCTATTTCCAAATCGACAAGAAACCAGAAAATTAATTCATTTTTTTGATAATGTCGACAGAAAAGCCAGGTAAACTTTTGTTGAGGTAATTTATAAAAATATAAATGAAAAAAAATCCCTTTTTTAGGAAAAAAATACACAGCTTTTAGTCCGTGCAATTTATACAAGCCTCTTAGAAGAGATTCTTCTAGAATATGATGTTAAAAAGTTTTTGGTTTTAATAATTGACAATGCCCCAAACATGCGGAAAGCTACAAAGGTGCTGGAAACTAAATATCCTCATCTTGTTTCCTTTGGTTGTCTTGCACATACGCTTTTCTTTGTCAGGATATTTTAAAATCCACTTCAGTGGCAAACATTCTAATTCACACAAAAAACATAATAAAGAACATTAATGGAAGTCAAGTGTCAGATTGCTGAGAGAATTTTGTCGATGCCATCTACATCCGCATCGGTAGAAAGATCTTTCAGCAGTCAGAGCTTCATACATACTAACAGAAGAAACAGACTAACTGAAAGGTCTGTGAAGCTCAATTATATTAGATATAACACGATGTTGTTACAGATAGGCCAGACAGATATAGAAAAAATTAGGTGTGAAACTGCTAATACATCAAAAGATACAAATCAGACAGTAGGCGTAACAGAGGAAATAAAGACGAATAGACTACATCTCGATAGAAAAGATTATAAGAAAAAACACACTTCAGATTCTGAAACTACTGAGGAATCATGGCATAGCAGTTTATTGGAAGACTCAGATAATGACATTGATCTTGCAAAATCTCCTAGTATTGACGAAGAGTATGAAACAAACAATAATAAGACCGGCTCTTTGCTGCTCTCGTCGCTGCCTAATAACTTGTTTAACACTGTCAACAGTGATTTTTCTTATAACATTGATCCGAACTTTGACAATATTGATAACACAATCTTTGAAGTTATTGAGTTTCCCAATGACTTCAGAAGTCATTGGAGTTTCCTGGTTCTTCCAATTCTGATGTCATAAGTAGATTTAAACCATCTTATAATGACGAGATCACCTATGATTCGAACAAGGAGAATGCAGAAATAAATCATAGTGAGCAGACAGATGAGGAAACAAATCTCGAAAAGAAATTAAAAAGTTAAACACTAAAAGAGCAGCTACACTAACGGATCTGGGACATAGATTAGAGGATGGTTTTGAGAGAATAAAAGTTGATAATATCATAAAAGGCTTGAAGTTTGAAGTTTGAAAATGGGGAATGGGAACAAATATTTTCATATACATCAGAGTCAGATCAGCCAGAACAGAAATAGGGTAATGAGTTACCTATCTGTTATTATCACACTTGTTATTTTTTGTATCATGAGAAGTTTTATTTATTTTGTGTTTTAGACTGAGATTTTTACAAATAAAAATGTTTTTTATTCATCTTTTTATCTTTATTTTCAAAAATTACTAAAAACTAGAGTGGAAAGTGTTAGCAGAGACGTATATTAGACTATACGTCTCTGGTATTAGTTACCAAAACATAACATGATCATTACACTTATAAAATTCATATAAAGCCCATTCACTTTCTGTAGTTCTAACTAAAGGTAGATTTTCGTATTGTTAGGTTGGACAAAAAAATTCCCTTTTAATTACAAACTGCTCTGTGTCAGTCCTATTTTTTTGTCGTGCCGTTAATGACATTACTTAACTTAAAAAATTATTGCCAATTTAACAATGCAAAAAATCTACCTTTAGTTAGGACTGCAGAAAGTAAATGGACTTTAGGTACGAGTATTTGAAAATTTTCTGAAAATTTATGAAATTATTGAAATATTTCAAGAATTCATTGAAATATTTCAAAAATGTCTGAAATTTAAGGAAATATTTCAGAAAATTTATAAATTTCATATACTTCAAAAATTTCACAAATTTCCATTTTTTTTTGCAAAATTTGAAATATTTCAATGAAATATTTCATTTTTATAAATTTCATGATATTTAACAACACTATCTACATACAATGAAAGGCCAACATAATTTTCCTTCGTGCAGAAATTATGTGTTATATATCCCCCCAGATATGTACCACGGTTAACGTGTAAAACAAATCAAATCAGTGCGAAATTCCCTATAGGGGCATATGTATAGGTGCAGTGTTTTTCAGAGACATATTCAAACTAAATTCCTATATAAATATATGTAAGAGAAAGTACTTACAGAGTCACTGGCCCATCTATTAGGCAAACTGGGACGTTGTTGATCAACACAAACAACTTTCCTCATATCTTGAAACTAGGATCGCTAGGTACTACATCATGAAATGGTGGTTTGTAGTCTTCTGCTATGCCATTACTTATAGTTCTACGGCATATTTCCCATAAAACTAATCCCAAGGCATAAATATCTGCTCTTCGGAAAGAGTCAAAATTGTCCATACGAATTCTAAAACAAAAATGTTACATTATATTAACACTGGCATATGCAGGGTGTTTCAAAAACATGTGTCATTGCATAAGCGGAGATTTCTCACCCAAAAATAAGACAAATAGTTCCTATTAACATGGGTATACTTGCTTTATTCCTAAGATACAGTGCTTGTTTTCTTATATTTTCAGTTTTTCAATATCTTCGAAACAGTTTTAGCAATTTGAATGATATAGATTGTGAAAAGTACTTAAAATATTACATATTTGTGTATTAAAATGATGTGGATAGTTTCATCAGACGCATGCGTACGGGCTTGCAATTTAATAATTCTGTAAAAAAATATGTACGCCATTGACTTTTTTCTTTTTTATTGCACAGTTATGCAGACGGTAAACACCTAAAAAAAAAGTTACCTCTTAATACTTTTTTCAAATTCGACTTTTTTAGGAGATAATTACAATTTTTAATGTTAATTTTCGAGTTTCAGATAAATTCTTAAAAAGTTAGTATGCGATGGCCTGGACTGAAACAAAAAAAAGCAGATTCTGTCATTTAAACTTTTAGCGTCATAGTGATTGCTAAAGTCGGTTCGAGATATTTTGGAAAAACTGAAAAAATAGGAGAACTTTAACACCACGTATCACAGAAACAAAGCAAGAGTGGACTCACGTTGATAGGAACTATTTGTCTTATTTTTGGGTGAGGAATCTCCACTTAAGTGATGGCATATTATTTTTTGACACCCTGTATAAATTCTAATGTAATTTTCGTATTTTTTTTGTAATCTTGCCAAGAAATAAATTTCATACTGACAGATATAAAACAATTTGTATTTTGTGTCGTTAATTTAGGTACGTCTATGAGAGATACATACTGAGTATTATTCTAATAGGCTTCTTCAAAAAAATATAAAGGCAAATCTTTTTAGGGATATACTTACGTTTCATCTAAGACTTCGGGGCTCATGTAACGCTTAGTACCCACTCTTGGATTTGCACCTATATCTAATTGATCAGTAGATTGGAAATGAGTAACTGCCAATCCGAAATCTGCTATACAACAAGTTCCATTACTTTTTACCAGAATATTTTTACTTTTTATATCCCTATGTGCTATTGCTGGTTTACCCTAAATGTAAAAAAAGAGTATGTTATCAAACAAAATCAAACTGTACTACACCACTTGGGAATTTAAATTGTACAAATTACATTTAAATACACAATTTTGAATAAAGATTAACAAAAGGTAATTATTTTTAGTAGGTTTAGTACAACTTATATTAAAATACTATGGAGATACATATAGAACCAGATTATAAAAATATTTAATACAGATTTTTTTAAAACAACCATACCTCGGACAGTACTCTAGCGACGTTCTATATAAAAAATACAATAAAAGTAACTAGATGCATTATGATCAAAATTGAAATGTCTACTAACTAAATAATTGGCAAGTTTTAATGACGTGAGATTATTTTTGAAAAACGTTTCAACAAACGCACGATTTTGAATTCCTGCTCCATGGAGAATGAAATTGTACGAGAAAAGCTGCCTGACATGGTAAGAGTTTGTCATTATACCAATCATTATATATAAACATAATCTTTCCCGTTCTTACGCAAATATGAAACAGAGATAGGAATTTTGAATTCTGGATTATTTGGTGGTGACAGCTTTCCAGAGACAGCAATAGTTTTGACGCTATCATATGGCCAAACTAGTGTAATGCGAAACTCTTGGTTTATTCCCATAACTCTCACCCAATCAATGGGGATGTCCCACTAGATTGGAAGTTGGATTTTTTTTTTAACCTATTATACGATTTTACATTACAGAAGTAATCAATCAGCGATTAATATTTTAAGTTTTTTGCATTATAAAAGAATTACATAATTTCAGAATAATTTATAATTGTCACCAGTAGTTAACCCTTTCGCTGTGGATAGCCCATATAGTGGCTTTCATGTTCCATGCTCTTAGTGTGGTAGCCCAACTTGCATGCCCTTAATGTGGGTAGCCCAAAATATTGAAACATATTTTTCCATTCACTGTGGTTATTCAATTTATTACCACAATGGGTTGACCGATTACGATGCTGTTAAAGTGGACGTGATTATTGATTAGTGATTACACTTAGAGGAAAATTTATTACTGGATGGGGCGGTTGTGGTGGATGGTCGTATTACGGCTAGGTGAAGAATAATTATTTAGGAGGGATTGTATATTACTTCCTCACCCCTCAAAGTGAGGAAGGTATATATTCGTGAAAAAAATTTGGAAAATTTTTATTGCATTTCTGGTCGAATCTCAAAGAATTATGACACACAAAATTTCAGACAAAAAATTTTCTGTCTGTGCGTCTGTGTTCGCGATAGCAGCTACAGTTTTTGAGATAAAGCTTTTAAATTTGTTACACACATTCTAGAGGTCAAGGAAAGATTGAGTTCGTTGATGAGCAAAATCGGTTCTTAATTTAAAATGAAAAAAAAAAAAATATTAGTGACATTCCACCAATGTGACTTTTTTTGAAACATCAATTTGAAATGTCAAAAATTACTTTTACAAACCACCACAGATCGAGTTTTACTACGGTGAGCAAGTTCTGATCCTCAAATAATTGGCAGCGGTTTTATTGAAATTGGGCATGTACAATTTCGATTAATTTTTGACTAGTTAGAAGTGTGTTTGTATTTCTTATTGAAAAATAATCAATCGTGAAATAAGCGAAAACTTACTGATACAGAATTATAAACTTTGTTGCTTGAGAGGTAGATGACCGTGATTCGTCATCTGATGATTAACTTCGGGACTTTTATATAATCCAGAAAATTCGGACACTTCAAATTCCAAAAGTGAATCTGAGGAGGAGGAAGTGCCTGAAAATAATTTTGAGTGGACACCCTCAAATTTTGTAATTAATTTATTTTTGACATGGTATTGGTATATATCATAACATAAAACAATATTAGATAACAGTTTTCTATTTTTATAATATTACTAAAGAAAGAATTTCTGTTATTATTCATTTATATTTATACAGTTTTTTAGTTATTTATATTGTAAAATCTGTAAAAAACTCTAAACCAAAAAAAAATTATATTTAATTTTTTTCCTCAAGTTTTCGGTTTATATGATGTTATTTAAAATTAAGCAGGATCCCACTACGCAGCAAATATATAGGTAGAAACTTGCCGCACAGACAGCACTACACACTTGACACTGTTAATGCATGAGCAACATTCAATATAGAGAGCGCTCTCGCAGCAAAAGGGTTAAACAACCAATGAAATAATAATAAAATTCTGTGGTCGACCCAATGTTGTCATTGCCCATGTTTTGATGGTCGAAGAAATATTTGTGATTTAGAACTATTCCGTGAATTTGTAAATTCATTTTCGTGTTTTATTAAATATTTCCAAGACTGCAAATTTGCATACAATATGAAAATAAGTACATATTTTTTCAATTTAATCTATTGGGAACTAAATTTAATTGTATCGGCGATAGTACTAATAGGTTTTTCAGAAGTTTGTTGTCACTGGTTTGTGATGTCCTGCTTATTTTTTTTTTAATTATAAAACATTAAACATCATTAATGTATTAAATACACTGTAACACACTAATATTAAGTAAAGCAGGCAACATGACATTGATGGCTGATAGTGTTTACTCATGAAACTAACTGGGTGACATTAGTGGCTTAATATTCAAAACGTTTTTAACCCGTGGCTAAAAAATGTTGAAAAAAATTTCGTGAGTAGATTTACATATACTATTGTATAAGCAAATATAAAAAAGTTGCCATTTCCATATAACAAGTTTTAATTAAAAATCAGGTTCCTGCTGTACAAAATGAATACAAAAACAAAAAAAGTCAAAATATCACAATGACACACATACAATACAAACTGCCTTATATATAAGGTAAGTAATAATGCTTACTTGTGTCCCAAATATTTCAGTGTGCAAATGAACTAACCCATTTGCCATTGACAAACACAATCTCATTAACTGCTGATGGGAGAGCGACGTATAATTTAGATAATCATATAAACTACCTAGAGAATGATAATGGGTTATAAGCCACAACTGAGTGCAGGAATTGCGTGATGTCATATCTGATCCAATATAGCCTAATATGTTTTCATGTCGAAGTAATATCGTACTGAAAATAAAAAATGTATTAATGGAATTGAACATTTTTATTTTAGATTTATGTACACATATGATTTGACTAACAGTGAAAATAATATCAATAATAATAAGCATTTTTTTATGTACTGTTAACAACAGTGGAACAGTGTACATGTAATATATTTTCATAGCGTTGTGAGTGGTCATTAATGACGGTCATTATTGACATGAAGTGGGAGCAGGATTGTTCAAGGCAGCAAAAAGAGCCGCAGATGAACTCGGTCTCGCATTTGACATCAGGCGAGGAGGCCGGCGAGGTGCTGATGTTGAGTCAGTTACCGAACTTCAGCCAAATCGTCTGAAAGCCCGAATCAGAGCTGCCAAACAGGAAAATCTGTTTCGGCAGCATGTCGATAAACTCCAGCATGGTGTCTTCTATAAGAATATAGAAACACTGGGTTTATCGACCAGGCTGACCTTCGCATTTCTAAAGTCAGCAGGGCTTAAGTCAGAGACCGAGGGATTCATTATGGCCTGGTGTTATCAACACGCCTGTACCCAGGCTACTCGGTAAAGATGGTCGTCCTTATAATCGGTGTACTCGGAGGGATAAAGCCTACGCTGCTCTCGGAAATGAAGATCATACCGGCCTGCCAAAAATCAGCCGAGTGGCTGGCAGGCCAAATGCAGAAGGCGGTCATTCTGGGTTCTCTCCGTCTGCTTAGGGCACACGATTCTGGAATCTACAGTCACTAACCCTGCGGGATGTGGGGAGTGGCTGTAGTTGATGCGCCGGCGCGACTCCCGTGAGGCGTCGGAGGCCACGGGAGGGCTGACCGACATCGGGAAACCGAAAAAAAAAAAAAAATTATTGCACTAAATACAAATACAATTGTACCAGCCAGTCAGGGAGTTGTATACTAAATTTGCATTTTTTTAAAATCTATTATTAATAAAATCGTTGACAGAATAAGGCTATAGATCACAAAGAAAGGAGATAAGTTCCTTTACTGTATTCCTTTTAGCTTAACGTAGATGTTCATTTGTCATATAAAGTTTTTATCCTTCTAAACTCGATATTTAAAAATCCTCCGTAGATTGATTCGGGACTTATGATATTTAGTAAAATCAAATCTCTTAAAGGCCATACTATTAGGCCAGCATGATGGTTTATATATATTGTCTTTTAGATTCCAGTCAATTCCAAACATAAAACATTTATTTTGTGATTCATTAGTCGGTAGCTTTTTGATGGTAATATTAGCGTTTTTAAATTTTACTTGGTCTATTATAAATTTTTTAATTTTTTCACTTGTAATGTGCCTTTTAACTTTATATACATACAGCCAAACCTTTCTTCCAGTAGCAAATTCGTTATTTACATTTTCACCATAAAACTTTATGGGATGTTTTCTTGGTTTTTTATAAGTATACCATTTTAAAATTCTCTCCCCCCCACCTTTTTTTCATGTATATCATTCATTTTTCTTAATTGAACAGCTTCTGATTCCCGATGTCTATTAATTTCCGTTTCAGACAGCCTTAGATTTAGTGATTTCAAAATTCCTTCTCTGCTTTGTTTACTATTAACTTTTAACAGTAGATGTCAGTTTATTATTCACAGAACTATAGGATTCTTTGTTTTTAATTTTTTGTTGAATATTTTTGTTCACTATATAATTTTGAGTCCCTTCCACTTCTTTCTTTATAAATCCAACTATTTCCTCATGTAGTTTTTTGTTTTCCTCTAATAGTTTGTAATAATTACTTTCTAATAATTTTTATTTATTTTCTGATTCTTCCAGAAGTCTTTTAAGCATTAAATTTTTAGTTCTTAACTTTTCAACTTCAATTTTAGTACTTGCCTTATCTAATTTTCCTTGATTACGGATACCCTGAGAAAGGTTAGCTTTACAACATTTAATTACTGATTCACTAATTTCTTCAATACTTTTACTTCTTTGTACACAAGATATGTGGAAAACTGCACAACAGTTGATACAAACAGAAATTGCACTTTCTTTTTTTTTTAAGTAAAAACAGCACTTTTCTGACCACCAGAATCACTCTGCTCATCATCGGTAGCCATTTTTAATGTATCTCCAGGTACTGGTTAAGAAAAAAATGCTAATAAAAAAAATAAAGATACGGAATCTATAAAATTTATTCTATGGCAGGCCTCAATGTGTTAGTAACAATTAAAATGTGAGGCAAAGGAAAACCTTGTGATTTGTGGACTATATTTGTAAACATATATCGAAATTTGAAATTTGATTTTAAATATGATGGTACAGTTATGTATACCGCATGTAAAGTAAAGTTAGTGTCAACTAATATTACTCATTGGAAAGAACATTTAAGATCTAGAAAATATACACAAAATGAAAACTACGAGTTCTTATATGTGACCTTTGTGTGACCTTATTTTCATGTTCTGTGTCTGTAATATACCACTACGTGAGTTTGACAAGGAACCATTCCATTTATTTTGGTGAAAGTATTACAGTGGGAACTGCCAAAAAAGGACGACAGCTCGTCGAAAATTAACCCCCATTCGGTAAGTGATGCTAAAAAAAATGGGCACACAAATAGTGGTAAACGAAATGATGGATGCAACAGGCAATCATGTAGGAAATGTAATAGCACAAATTTTAGATCCTAGTAGACCGTCCCCTGCATTTTTACTTGCTAATAAAAGAGTTGAAGCCATAAAATTGAAAATTGTGCAGAATCTAGTTGTAACATCGGTGAAAGTAATGGGTATTACTAGTGACTGATTCAGCACGGTATATGTTTCAAGCTGGCTAGTTGCTAAAAGCTGTCTTTCCACAATTAATATTTATGTAACATATATGGTACATACATTTTGTAGCAGAGGAAAAAAATTACACAAGGGTAGACACATTAATACAAATATAAAACAGATTTCTGTGAAAGTTATTAAGCATGCTAAGAACTTTCGTGTGACCTGTTCAGATATCCCACTGCCACCACAATCTATTTTAACAAGTTGAAGGATATGGTTGGAGGCAGTTCTCTATTACCACAAGAAATGACATAAAAATATTTTACAGTTAAATCCTGGTGATTCACAAGCCATCTCTGAGCCTCAGCAATTATTTAACGATCAAGATATTGAGGATGATATTTATAACTATGATGTAGTATTGAATAGTATCCACAAATTAGAAAGTTCTTCTTTGTCCCTAGCATACTCTCTTGAACTACTTGATAGTGTACAAATTCACAAATTGTATTACAAACTTTGGCAAACATCCCTGGTATGCGGGTTAGTAAGAGATTTACTGACATTTTACAAAAAATCCAGGTTATGCACAATTATGTGATATTAACCAGTGTCTCAGTGAGACACATCTTTCAGTTGATAATTTACAACTTTTGTAAGTTTGCAAATATCACCTCCGTCAATGTTGAACGATCATTTTCGCTGTTCACAAATACAAGGCCTGTACAGTTTCTGTCTCAAAATAATATGCAAATAGACATATGTCCGCCATTTGTTTCCGACAAAATGGAACTGCACAATACTGAGACACAATTAACAAGGTTTTTTATTTACTGGTGTACGAAATAATTATAATAAAACCCTGTAAACTTGTTACGCGCCTAACAATAATTTTTGACAGCTACCTTACTCGTCAGTGGTGTCAACTGGTGAGCCTGAAAACAGTAGCCCTCATTAGTTCTAGTTTTCAGAAAGAATCTGGATTGGCGTTTCTCGAGAAACTAGCAGAAAAAACATTCACAAGTGTGTGGCCTCGGCTTTTATAATGTATGTGAATTTTCGTAGGGTATGCAGAATATTGTACCTGACCATATTAGATTTTGTAGGCTAAGGTAAAAGGGCCTCTAACTAAAACTCAAAAGCAAGTATAGTACACTTTGGCAAAATCTAAGCTTTCATGGACAGAAAAAGATTGGCGAAGTTATTTTTAGCGATGAATTCAAATTCTACGTGTGCGTGGGAGACTACCGCATAATGCCTGCCTTAAAAGGACTGTAAAATTCACCAAAGGTGTTATGGTTTTGGGATGTTTGTCTACAAAAATATCACGCATTGTCTTGCCAGTATGGTATTTTCGGATAATAATAATACTTGTACATGTATTAGATACTCACTGGTACCTTAAATACTACACCGTTTGTATTTGTCCCAATATTTAGTTGTCAGCATATTTCAACATTAAATAACCAAACTAACGGTAATAAAAAAATAGGATGTTAAATTTGAGAAAATCTAAGTTAAAATGGAACCAAATATGTTGTTATATGCAGCTTTAAAATTTAAAGAAGAATCATCATACGTATACATGTAATCAAGCAGGGTGGGGTTCTTTCCCCCTTTTGTGGTCACTTCTTGTCGATAGACTTACTGGCTATTCTCACGTTGTGGGAGGTTGAGGTTCTAGCATATGCAGATGATCTAGTCATACTAGTCAGAGGAAACTCTGAAGGAGTAATATCTAATACCCTTCAAGAGACGCTGGATGCAGTGGGTAACTGGTGTGACAGAGAACAGATGTCTGTGAACCCTCAGAAAACAGTAACAGTACCATTCACCCGGAAAAGGAAGTTGGAGGACTTAAGACCGCCCTCCTTAATGGGTGGAACTATTCCATTTGCAGAGGAGGTGAAATATCTAGGAATCACTCTGGATAAATCACTTAATTGGAACTCCCATCTGGAAAAGGTAATCCACAAAGCAAAACTGTCCTTATGGATGTCATCGTATTTGTGGTAAATCTTGGAGCATGGGTCCCCAACAAATTTACTGGATCTATGTCACGGTCATCAGATCAATGATAACATACGGATCCATCGTTTGGTGGCCAAAAGGATCACAACGGACGGCCAGAGCCAAACTCTCTAGATTAGAGATTAGCATGCTTGACCATAATGGGGGCAATTAGCACCACACTGTCAGCTGCAATGGAAATCCTCCTAGACTTACCCCCTCTTCATATATATTTGGAGGAGAGAGGCCAGGTGGGCAACATATAGACTGCAACAAGCGGCCATTAATATACCACAGACTAGTATTATGGAAGCGGAACAGGTTGCTCGATGACATAGAGTCACAGCATCCTGAGAATGCCCTTCAACGTCCTTTTTCCCAAAAGAGATGAGTGGGATCGGAATAAAACCGACCTACTGAAGCCAGAGAGTTGCTGGTTTACAGACGGCTCCAAAACTTCTGAGGGAACAAGAGCCGGAGTACATAGCTACAGGCCAAGGGAGAGGATATCCTCAAACCTAGGTACTAATGCAACTATTTTTCAGGCAGAGGTTCATGCCATTGAACTGTGTGTACGAAGGCTGGAATATATGCATCTTACACACAGAACATTTAAAATTTTTTCAGATAGCCAAGCAGCTATATAAGCTCTTTTGGCTCCTACCGCTGTAACTCCACAACGGTATTGAACTGTAAGAAGGCTCTAAATCATTTGAGCAAAAACAACAAAGTGACTCTGGTCTGGATACCTGGCCACTCTGGTATGGAAGGTAACGAAATAGCCGACTCATCGGACAGAGAAGGAGCAGGATCACGAATCATCGGACCAGAACCGGTACTTGGCATATCTTCAAGTACTGCTAAGATAGCTATCTCAACCTGGGCTGAAAGGAAAACTCTTCAGTATTGGCAAGAGTCACCAGGATTAGTTCATTTGAAGGAGTTTATAAAATACCCCTTGAAATCAACTAAGAAACTTATAGAGTTAAACAGGATAAACCTGAAAACTCTAACAGGCCTATATACCGGGCACTGCTGACTAAATTATCATCTGCATAAATTCGGCCTAGCAGAAAACGCTGAGTGCCGTCTATGCTTGGAGGATGATGAGAAGGCAGACCACATCTTATGCACCTGTCGCCCTGTGGAGAGGATCCGATTCTCAATATTTGGCAAAGGGCAACTACTGCCAGAGGATCTGGACACATTCTCACCCAATAAAGTTATCAGTTTCATTAAGAGACTGAACTTATTGGGTGAAATATAATTAGGAGTGAGCCACAATAGGCCTGCTAATGGCCGCAGTGGAGGGTCCACAAGGACCCACTCACAATAACGTAACTTAACCTAATCAAGCATGTTTCTGAAAAATAACAGTCTGTCCCAATATATAGTTGTTAGGACTCCTATTACTTTCAGATGACAAATGAAAGAGTCTGCATAATACATCTACCATGCATAACAAACCACATGAGCAACCAACCACATATGCAATAATTAGAAATTCCAATATTTTCCAATGCTTTCTCATATGTACAAAGGGTAGGGAATAGTATACAAACGAGTTTATGTTCCATTTCCAATCAAAGGAGAAGATTGTACAGCCACCAATTTGTTTTTAAAGGTCGCCCGTTTAGTCACCAGTCACTTTAATACAAATTTTAGTTGCAAATGATGAAAAAAAGTAGCCAGGTTTGCGAAAAATCGCCATATCTGGGAACCCTGATTATACCAGTGGCAGCATGCAGTTGCATTGCATTGTACCATTGTGAGTACATGTCCTCAAGTATGTTTGAAAATATGTACTTTATGAGTACCACCCAGCTCTGAGTACTATTTGTGATATTTCTAGCTGTTTTACAAGTTTTCGCTTGTCTGTTTAATCATCAATGGGGAAACAGTTTTCTTTTGTTAAATTGTGAACAAATGGTAAAATATTTGGCCTTAAACTTTAAAATCCTTACTTAAATACCAAATGATCCATGACTCAATTTGAAAAAATGACATATGGCTTATAACACAAAAGTCAGCCGACTTAATACCATGATTTTATTTTTCCATTCCTTAATGACCCTGAAAGAAACATTTTCCAAGTAGTTATGGATGCCTAGATGCAAAACAAAATTTTCCACAAAAAAGTATTGTCACTTTCGACGATAAATTGCGGGTAACCTCATTTCATTTCACTTTAAGGGCACAACCATAAATCTACGCAAAGTGGTTACTGAATCAGAACGGAAACTCCAAGTGAAGTCAAGGTCGGATCAAGGTCAACTTATTTCATACATTTTTTTAAACCTTTTTTTTCTGATGAAGATCTTTTGAATAGTGCCATTCAAAAGATTTTTGTTTTTTCTCAATAGGCAAAAATATGAATTTTATATGAAAATTTTATCCATTTTTATTAAAATATGAAAAATGAAAAAATATGAAGTCTTTCATAAAATATGTAGCAAGTACGACTCCTGTAACAAAGAAAGCGTTTCTCAGAACAAAACATAAAAACTGTATTGCCCATGCAAATGTTCTTGCATGTTCTTTCTTTGATCTCATTGTCGTATCTTCAGGACAGTTGAGGGGTAAGCACTTTCCTAAATCTATGTAACAAACATTTACAATTGACATATTCACCACTGCGACCAAATAAGCGTACTGTAATCGAAAAATAAATGCATTGTCAATTTACATATATGCCAGCTGACGTCTGACACCTCTAAATTACTACGGAATATGGTTAGTCTATTCATGAAATATTTCATATTGTGCAATAAAAATTGATGCCCCTGAACAAAACATCTTAAAAATATTATATTTACCTGTAAATTTCTGTTTCTCTGGACCAACTGGCTTCATCTCTTGAGAAGAATATCTTTACCGCAATACTTTCACCATGCCAAACCCCTCGCCATACTTCCCCATATCGTCCCTTACCAATACACTCGACTAAAGATATCTGTTTAGCTAGTGTCCTTTGTATTAATAGGGGTAAGCCAGATCCACTTCCAGAAGTCATTGAATGTTCTAGATATTCCCTTAAAGTACTATCTCCTGCAGCGGTTGCCCTGAGTAAATCATCTGTTGCATAGTACATGTCAGGATCAAGTCTACTTTCAGTGCACAATCTATTCCTGTGATAACGTCTTAAAAAATATAAAGCCATTATACCAAGGCTACTAAGTACCACAACAGGAGCCAACACAGCGGCTACCATTTTTAACCCATACATGAATGAATCAGAATAAGGGTTTACGTTTTCTGTATATAGAGGGGGTAATTCAGGAAAGCTTCCATCATTGCAGTAATCTCCCACACAACAATCTATTTGAAATTGACCACTTGCTTGTCGTTTATGTTGAATTGTAACTGATGGGGTTCTGCATATTAGTGGCAATTGCTCGGAATCTGTGGTACAACCTCGAGTCACACTTTCTTCTCCTAAAATTTATTTGTGATTTATTAATTACTATGTCATTTTATGGGGGCAACTTATACAAGTTATATTTTTACTTTCATCAGATCAGCCAGAAAAGTACTGCAAGAAATCTAAAAATTTCAAATCAAATTTGAAACTGCTCCCTTTGAACGAATATGTGGAAATGTTAATTATAAGGGAGTAACAGATTTTACTACACTCTTTTTCTACACTAAATCAGTTTCATGGATCAAATAGTAAGAGCTGAAGTATAAATTAACTTTGTTTTGGGTAAACCCTTTAATGATTACAGATATGATTTTATAATACAGAAAATGCTAAATTTATAATAATAATTTAAGTAAACTTATAACTACATTACACAATTATAATTATAATTACATTACATTATGAGTAAGCAAAAATAAAAATGTATAGATGTAACAGGTATATCTCCAAAAATTTGTACAGTAGGCACCTAAGTGAATAAACACTTGTATTGTGCGTGAAGAAGTGTGAATTAACTGTTAAAAATACCTTAAATTCTAATAATAAGTGTACAGATAGTGAAATTTACAAAGTAATGTGAACATTAATATTATTTAGTTATCTAAAATATTCATAAATTCGAAATAATTATGAAAAATATTTTTTTTTGTCAAAGTTGAGAATTTTTTTTAGTTTCTTAACAAGCTTGATCTCTGATGACAAATATTTTTGTTAAATCTTGGAATGGATAAGAGCTCATTAGCAGTACTACGGGTGTGGTATACTGAAAATATGTAATTTAGAAGTGTTTTATTTTTAAATGCATATATACATAGGCTGTGAAAATACAGTGTTCGAATGTTGCAAATTTCTTCAGTATAAAGCAAATTTGTATATCTTCTTTGTTTTCTAAAAATAATTTTTATTATATAATTCTGAGCTATATTTAGTTTTTGTAAAGAGTATCCATACATTTCTCCCCATACTACGATACCGAGTTTGACAAGAGACTTGTAAATAATTAGCAATAGTTTTCTTGAAAGAAATTCTCGCAACTGGAAAAATTTGTAAATAGGCTTTCTTACTTTTTTCAATAGATAACTAAATGGTTACCCCATTTTAAATATTTATCAATGATTATACCCAAATACTAAATCTAGAGTAGTATAATGTAATCCTGAATAGCACGACAAAACAATCTTAATGCTAAATCTAAAATTAACCAGAGTTCATAATTTTGAAATGTGTACTTAATTTACTTTTTGTTTGTAAATTGTTGGGGAGTTGTCAATAAAAAAAGAAAGCCACATTTAAATGGTCAACGTTTCATCTTTATTTAAAGACATCCTCAGGCTCAGTGGTGTAGTTGGTTAGAGCGAGCGAAGGACAAGCGTGACTCGTAATTTATTGTTAGTTAGGGAATGGTAGTATGTCTACGTTTTTCTAAGTGTAACCCTTTCTAGACAGCTTTGAATTAGATTCGGCATTGTCTAATTTGTGCGGTATTTATTATTAAATTATTTAATTTAGGTTTTTATGTTTTAGGTTTGTAAATTAATAATTTTAAGATACAAAAACATAGGCAATTAAAAGAAACAGGAACACTGAATAAACAAGCCGGAACATTGACTTACACGAGTCAAGTCAATGTTCTGGTTTGTTTGTTTGCTTGTTTGTTCAGTGTTACTGTTTCTTTTAATTGTTTATACCTTGTTTATGTTTATGCATGTCAAAATTATTAATTTACAACTGACACTTGATACTTTTCTGTGACATATGACATACTTCGATTGTTAATTTAACATCTAGGTTATGTTAATTTAGTAAATAAGATGTTTTTAAATTCTAAATCAACTAATCCATTACGTGTTATTTTACCCTCACTCGTGGAATATCTAAAACACAAGAGAGACATTTTGATATGGCCTTGACTTTGTTAAGTAGTAAATCATAAATTATGTTTGTGCCATTTTTTAATCAGAACAATGAACTTCCTGAGCTTGAAAATGAATAGCTGATCAATTGATGATATAAAAATTTAAGACACATTTGAAACTAAAAAAAAAAAAAAAAGAACACAGATGTAAGTTTAAGGCACTGTAACGCCAAATTACAGAATAGCACCATAACAGTGTGTCGCCCAGACTTTCTGTTGAACAAGTAAGGTAATAAACTCCGTTCTTAAAGGCACATCCCCTTACGTTCTGTACCTACGTATATAGGGCATTCATGAACACCGCTTAAAATAAATTTAAGTAATTTTGATTTAGAGTACACGGCTTGTAGTTGTCCCGCTAGTAGTTTTTTTTTTTATTATTTTCGCTCATCAGTGTTTGTTTAACTTGCACACCGATACAATAGCATTTTTTAAAAACATGCTACTTGGGTGTATGACAGTAGGCTTTTTGAAACAAACATAAATATTTCTTTTTAATAAATAGTTGTATGTTAGTTAATACCATTAATTGTTAAATTATTGTATTTACAGATTAACTTAAAAACATTTGCCACAATCTCGAGCGTTACATATTTTTCTTAAGAAAGAAAACGCGCCACAAAGTTTGGTATTTGAATTTGAAGTATATGGGCATGTTCTGTGCTTGAAACATGTTAGAATCTGCAATAAAACCTCAACTTTCGCTCTCCACTTTTGGATGTTCAAAATAAATGATATGGGATATCAAATGAATCGTCTCGACATCTAGAATACTAATTCACCTAAATTTTCGCTCTACATCTGAAAAATGACATTTAGAGCAATGGCGGCTGGTGAAATTCAGGCAATGTCTATCTCAGTATCGAAGCTTGGGACCCAGGCGAAACTTTAAGGTACAACTATCAAGACTAAATAAAGTAGTTTTGCTGGAAAAAAACTGCAATTGAATTTTGCGAAAAAAAAGTTGAAAAAAATTGTGTGCCTCACCAGGTTATGTTTTAAACAATTTATAAAATGTTTGCAAAACATTTCTTATCTTAATTTAAAGAATGTAGGTAAGTTCTGTAGCTCGAAACCTGTTAGAATCTGCAATAAAATATCAACTTCTGGTCTCCGTGATGTGGAATATCAAACAAATTATTTCCAATATAATACCTATAAGATTTCAGATCTGTTGTGTTATTAAATAAAATAAGATTTTTTGTTAATTGAAAAACCAACCGTTACCTACAACTAGACTTTTTTAAATACTGAAATATTGTGTCATGTTTGATATAAAAATAAAATTGAGATTAAACATGTACAAACTATAAATTTGAGCTTGTTTGGCATTAATTTTGTCCAAATCTTGACCACAAGACTGTAAGTATCATCTGCTACCTAGTGGATATTTATTTGATTTATTTAAGTAGTACTAAGAACCATTCTACAAATATCTTTAGGATTAGCTAGACCTTTCAAAATCATTGTTCTGGCAACACTAATCTATTTCAGTACATACATTGGTAACACTAAAAATGGTAACTAGTGCTCCTTCGTGAAATGTTACATCCCAAAAAATCTGACATTTTATTAGCTTCATATTATACATTTCTAGAAAAAAAATAAACTAATTATTTGGGTATTGTGATGTCACTTCCTTCCTCGTCACTTGTTTACCTGTACAAGGGGTAGTGTCATTGGCACTCTTTAATACAGAAGTGGCATGTTGAACTTTTTTATTATTGTACGGTCTCAAGTGCCACTTCCTGTTTTAAAATGTAGGAACACAACTTTAATCTATCAGTGGGATAGAAGCTGATAACGTGAAGATAAGGAATGTCCATGGGTCTGTCTGTATGGTTGTCGGTTTCATAGAAATTAACAACTTTATCTGCCGATAATAATTCTTGGTTTATGACCAGATTTATTACTTATTCTCTAAATAAAAGGCAGAATTTCAACTTCACTTACTCTATTTTATTTAAGACTGACCTTACAAATAAAAAAATAAACATTAAACAGTATAATCAATAATATAGACAACAGAAAAGCAAGCCAATAAACCAAGCAAGAGGTTATGATAATGTGAGCAGGTCTATCATCTAAGTTATGAAATCTATTACTACTGAAATGTATAATGATAATGCAAGCAGGTAAATCAAGTACAGCTAAGTTACAGAAACTACTACTACTGGTATCTGGCAAGCGGTTAATGTGTAAGTGGCTAGTGCGGAAGTGGTATTATGGCAGGCGGTCTGTGCAAGACTGTCCAAGTACAAGTGGTTATGATGTACAAGGATGACACTACAGCAGGATATTAATCCAGGGACTGATGGTTATTGCAAATTTCTAATCGCGATTGTATTATACAGCTAGGTTAGCCCTTATGTTCCCTATTAGGGTAAAAACGGGTTTTTAATACGTAGACTACTTTGTCAGATTATATCCTCAAATTAGTGACTAACTGACATACAACCATTCCCACCGACATTGCTAGTGCAGGTGGCAGGATTCGAACTTCGCAGCTACGATAGGAAAATTTCTATAGTTCATTCCACATAAGGAGAACGATTTTGACAGATGATATCGCGAGCAGGTCAAATACTTACAAAAATATTATCCCTAGGCTGTATATAAAGGAGGGAGGAACTTGCTGGCGTATGAATATGACACGAAACGAATAATCGACGTTTGCTGTCATTTTCGCCGTTGTTTCTTAGTTATGTTTTAAAAGTTATCAGTTTGATAGTGATTTTGGATATTTTGTAGTATTTATAAGTTTGTGTGTGTGCGTGTTATAAATGCAAACTGTAAAGCGGCTTTTATGCTTCATAAATATGCTTACAATTTCAATTTAAATATTTACATTCTATAAATCTCACAAATACATTTTTTTTGCATGTACCGTAAAACCTCCTAAATTGGGACAGTACTGTAATTTAGGACAATTCTGTTTTACACATTAAATTTCGACACTCCTGTCATCTCTACTTGTGAAGCGAACTCAATTACCGGCTTGTTGTAGAGACCGATACCTACCTAATACCTAACCAGATAGAGATACTTGTATTGAAATCAGCAAAATGTAAACAATGGCCTCATACAAAATTCATTAAATCGAGAGCAAAAACTGAGAGAATTTAGTGACCTGCAAACTTCTCCCTGTCCAGACAAAACTAGTAAGAAGTTTTCATCGAAATGAATACTTGTCATATTGCGGAATATTCCAACCAAGGCATTGAAAAGAAATTTAACCTAACTTTTTTCGTTTTAATCTTATGAAAGAAAAAGTTAAAAAGTGTGTTTCTGTAGCTAACTTGGGACACCCAGAAAATGAAATGGCTCCGACCTTTCGGAAATGATGATATTTAACCTACACAGAAGAAAATCTCTGGAATGGCACTCCAGGCACCGGGCAAACGTCCTTCAGGGAAGCTGAAAGTCAATTTGGTGTGCCAAAGTCCACTCTAGAAAGAAAATTTAATGGGGAAACAAGGTCATAATGTTGGCAGACCAAACGTATTCACAGTGTCTGAAGAAGACTCATTTGTTTCTGGACTTGTGACTGCTGCAAGTAGGGTTTTCTATTGTCAAATCTGGACATTCGTCTTATCTGAACAGAAGTGGAAGAGAAAGGCGGTTTAGGAACAATTTACCTGGTAGAAAATGGGCTTCTGGATTCTTGAAACGACACAAGAATGTACTTTCAGCAAGGTTTGCTAAAAATATTAAACGTAGCAGAGCTGCAGTAAGTAATGAAATGATTAATGATTATTTGAATCATTTGGAAGAAACTTTATCCGGTGTGTCTCCCTGTTATGACTATAATGAAAACTCAAAGATACTGTTAAAAAATTCTTGGTAAAACTTTAGAAAATTACTGATGGTGCATATGAAATATCTTGCCTTAGAAACAAACCTTCACTGTGTGGCTTTGTTTCTCCAGATGTAGGAGACATCAACCCCTATTGTAACAAGGTAAAAATAAATTTCCCAACTCCTCTTTGCCTAAGTCAGCTTTAAAATAAGACTGCAGCAAAGAAACTGTGTTCCTTATAGAGTTACCCACCTTGTTCGTTCCTCATAACTTCAAGAATATGATTATATTGCGTTTTTTTGTCAATGACAAATGTTGTTTAGTTCATGTTATGCTGTGTTATACTTTTGTGAGTTTATAATAAAATGGAAATGAATGGAAAAGCAAGTCGTTGGTGTAGATTTGTATTGTATAGTAAAATATCGATACTGTATCACACATCCCTATTTTCAATATTTCCCTGCACAAAACGATATTAGGCTCCTAGAAAATAAACTAATCTTCGGTTTCTCTAAGCACTTACTAATAAAAATAAGACGCTAGATATTTGACGTTTTTTATTTAAAAAAATTCTAGCAAGCAGTAATAATTTACTTTTTTCTCATTCAAAATGTATAAAGTATTAATATGTATTGAAAACCTTTCCTAATTTAAAGAATAATAATTGTTTAGTTTCCTGAAATAATATAATAAATAATCTATGTTCTTTCAATAAAATTAGTTTATTTAAAAAATAATGATTTTGTTTCTATGCACTGTTGTTGACTACTTTAATTCTTCATTAAAGTAACATACTAAGGACCAGTTTTTTCCATCTCCCATTAAATTTATGTGGCACATAAATTCCATGGATACAATTATTGATAGAATCGTATTCAAGGAAATTATCCACCAGATTAATTTAATGGGAGATAGAAATACTAGCCCTAAATTCTCAAAAATATTTCGTTTAAAAAAAAATAATTTTTTGGTTCAACACTAATAATTTACTTTAATTATTTTATTGCATTGCAGATGTATGCCTAAAAGTATACAACATGTATGTAGTAAAAAGAAAAAAAAACATCCTTGATATTAAAAGTACTGTCGAGTTTCTTCAAGTAAAATAACAGTATACATATCCTCAAAAATATGAAGGGTCATTTATATAATAATAAAGGGAGGCAAACCACTTTTTAAAATCTTTTAATAGTATATAATTATACTTTCTAAATTAACAAGTCTACTTGGACATGCAAACCAAGCATCCACATCTGTAAAAAAAAAAATCATGTAATACAAAGTCCTTGAAGTGAGCTGGAAATTTTGATGTAGAAATATTCTTGTATCTGGTTTCCAGAAAAATAATACCAAGCGTTGACTGTTAACGCACCTGTCAATGTTATACTATCGTCTGTGGTTCATCCTCTGGTATGTTCTAAGCAGTCGTGAGAGAGAATATGGGCCGTCTCAAATCTGAACAAATTTTTTGCCTCGGTATCATACTGTCAAAAGTAAATCATCCATAAAGCTGATGCTGATGCTTGATTTCTAACAGGATCGTTATTAAATAAGTGTATATTATTAAGTATGTGTAGCTTCATTCATGTCATCCTCATTAAAGTCAGAGTCTCCCAGTATTTGAGCATTAAGAATTTCTTCCATCTAAAAATAAACACAAATTAAGTTTACAGAAAAAGGTTATTTTTTTAATTCTTAAAAGTGTATTAAGTAAAAACTTGTACTTACCTTAAATAGATATTTATCTCATATATAAAAAATATAAAAACATTAAACAACAAATAACCACGTTTAATACGTTTCCGTTTATAGGTAAAAATTTAATTGAACTAATCTTGCATTGGTCCGTGTAAACATATCTTTGATTCATTTACGTCTACTTTAAAGTATTACATATTGCATCAGTTCAAAACTCTAATAGTAATAATAAATAATAAAATATCTGTTCTTATAAATATTAACCACCATGAAAACAAGGCACTGTATTTTTGGTTGCCTGCTATCATTTATTTAATAAAACGGGAACTAATTATTATTGTGGAGGTTTTCATAGCCTGGACCATTGCACAGCCGACGTTAAGAGTCGGCTGTGACCAATTAACCAACATTGTTAATAATAGCCACTAGAGTGCAAATTGTTTGAGTTCTCCTTATTTGGTCCCTACTATAGTCACACTTGCCATCACGCACTCTAGCCAACTACAACAGCCACTTTTACTTTCAATTCATGTTATTTTATTTTTTATTTATTACTTTTTCCAATACTTTCCTTATATTGATCTCACTATAAACATCTCTCTTTTAAAGCTGCATACTAAAATTAAAATAAATGTAAGATAATGTATTCACTGAGTAAAAAAAAGTTCTGTATCAGCCGAAACCAAACTAAGTTCTTTACTCTGTTGTGAAAGACAAATTTTTCAGTAAAATTCTAAGATTTTGGCATTCTGGAAATATCAACTATAAACTCGGTGGTTAATTTCTGAATAGGAGCTTAATATGTAAAACTAAATAATACATTGAATACGTATTATGCCTATTGCTTGTTTGTTTAACGATTTAACAAGAAAATATTATACAATTTTTGTGGATAGAAGAAAGTTAAATGTACTGTTTGACATAATTTTACATACCAGAGCTTTCACGCACCCTTGACTTCCAACACTGTATCGCATTTGTACAAGTTGTGAGCCGAGAGCAGTCAGGAGGCTCACAGGAATGGCATTTATAACGTTTTATTTGTGTTTGGATACTGTTGATAGTTTGTCGCACAAGAAAGTCATTGGGGGGTGGTTCACCTGGATCATGTTCACTATTCAATTCCTCGTCATCCTCATTATCCTCTCTTAATTGTGGCTTACGTATAACTTCCCCTAAAATAGATTTTATTAGCACAAATTGAATATTTGATTAACAAAAAATTGTTGATTTTAAATTATTCAAACAACTAATGTAATCCTTGTACATTGCAAACTCTGGAACAAAAAAAAATTAAAAAGTATTTACCTGTGACAATGTTTACTAATAAAACAATTAATAAACAATTCACCAATTTTGAAGCCGCCATGTTGCACTTAAAATAACAAACATCTGTAACTGTGTCGTCACAATTATGTTGTCGTCACTCGTCACTAGGGATGTTCCGATACGACGCAGAGTAACGATATGTCGTATAGATACGGATCGGACTCCAAGGTATCGATCCATCGAAATATTGCAAAAGGTTATATCGATACTGTCAATATCGACACATTCGATATTCGATTCGGTATCTGGAATAAGTAAATAAAAAAATGCTCTCGTTTGTTTTTATTATTATTAAAAATATGAAAACGAAACATCAAATAGGTATAATAAACGAATATAAACATAAACACAACAATAAAATACATGAAAATAAACGAAACAGGAAACAACAAAAATAAAATGAGTGTACTTAGATTTTAGAATTTATTGTTTTAGGTAATCCTTGAGTATCGAGGGCATCGATACACACTGAAAAAGTATCGATATGAAATGAATTGCTAGCCAAAGTATCAGTTCAAAATATCGAGTATTCTATAGTAAGGTATCGATACGTTCAGTATCGATATTGTATCGCTTCTTTTTCTGTTCTGTGTTGTATCGCACATCACTCCTCGGTAAAAGGTTCAGTTTAGTAGGCAGAACCGTTGAGGTCAAGTGAAGTTCAGACAAAATCTAATTTCAATTCAATATGTATAGGTACTTACAAAACACATACAGTTTTGTGAATAAACTATACTCTTCATTATGAACGAAACAAACTTGAAAATAAATTATTACTTTAACCTATATCAATTTCAAAATATCAACCAAAAACTAGTAACTCATTTTGAGTTTTGCTGATTTTTTGTTGATTACCCGAAAACGCTTTTCGACAAAATAGTTTACATAAACTGATGACCTTTTGTGATCTATTGCCCAATTCTTCAGAAATTAATATCAGCGTCAACTCTGACTGCTATTCATCCGTGACAGTTCTATAATATTCTAATCAATGCTTTTCAGTTATCACTGTTATCAGTATCAGGCGTAGTCTGCATTATACTGTGTCACAGGTCTACTCATAACAGTAGGCTAAACTGTGACGTGTATGGTTAACGTCAAAACGCCAATCAGACACTAAACCCCAAGAATAGGGTTACAAACTGATGAGACACAATTCACAGAACTCTGAAACACAGTGTACGAACTGTGCTGAAGTAAGATTAAAAAGTTTTTTAGGATGCATGATCTGTGGGATGCGGGATGCATTGTATAGTTTGAGTTATTTATTTTTTTTATAAGATAATCATCCAGGTAATAAAAATGAAATAGTTACAGTTTTTTTTTAATCAGACTGACATTAAATTCCACCGCTTTTTGAATAATAATTCATAACTGCAGAGTAATAAATTTTTGCTTTTGGCATGGCAATAACCTCTAACCTTCCTGTACGTAATTTACATAAATCTCTGCCTGGTAAATATCTCCATTAGTGGTATCTCGGTTAAATTTAGAATTTCCACTTGTAACTTTTTCAAGTAGGTAGTTATTGTATGTACCTACTTAATATATTATCTATTATTAAAAATTTGCACAGCTTTAACTGGAGATTTTTAATTAAATCATTGTATTGTTTAAGTGCTTAGTGTGATTAATTAGATATGTTTACTTATATGTTAATTTAATAAAAGAGAGCTTATATTTTTACAGAAATTTTAAATGGCTACCAAGTTAATTTTCAAGAGTGGTCTAACGAAATCTGATCCGCAGCACACCCCTGTGTTGATTCTAGGACAAGTGAAACATTTGACACAATTAAAATTTCAAACTATAAAATGTAAATTGGAGCCCAGAGTGACAGAGGACACATTTAATTTTGCAGTGTCTGGTCTGCATCCTTCTCCGACAGATAGTTTTTCGTTGTACTTAAATTTAGCCACAATAGCTGCATTGCCTCTTAAATGCAGTCGGCATAATACTCCATCTCGTGCTCATGCCATTACCCGTTTAGTCCAGGTTTCATCTATAGAAGTAGTTGATGAATGTATTGTGGTAAGTTCATAGTATTTTCCTATTTTAATTGCAGTTTGCACTGAAATAACTATTGGAAATAGTATCTGAAATTCAATTTCTCACAGTGTATGGAAAAATATACGTTTATATATGCAGGCGAACCTAAAATATTACCTAAATTTGGAAAGACCATTAAGAGATCACAAATGCTAAATGCAATGAATCCTGTAGGCCAATATTGAAAAAGTTGTAATACTATCTAATCAGTATACAGGGTGTTTCAATGAAAACGTCCTAAGCTGATTACTGGAAAAGTAAAAGCGATATTGAGTCTTATGAATGCCAGCGATTATGTTTTGATGTTTTAATGATGTCATTGACTATTACGCTCATGATTACGATATGAGCGTCGCGGCATCAATAAAAAATTATGCAACGGCAAGGCCTTTGAAAGTATGATGGTATGGTATATTTGTGAGTGGGCTCGTTTCAGGCTATCGGTTTATTATGGCTCGTACCAAATTATATTTCACCCAGTAAGTTCAGTCATAAGCTGATGACCTTATTAGGTGATAGTCTGTCTAGGTCCTCTGGCAGGAGTTGTCCTCTGCCAAATATTGAGAACCGGATTCTTTCTGCAGCAGGGCAGATACGTAAAACGTGCTTTACTTTTTCATCATTCAACGTTTTCTTCTAGTCCAATTCTGTATAGATGGTGGTTTAATTAGCAGTGCCTAATATAGAGGCCAATTAGAGTCCTTGGTTTAACCTGTTTAGCTCTAATAGTTCTTGATTTCAAGGAATATGTTATAAAAGCCTTTAAATGGGCTAAGCCTGGCTCGAATCCTGGTAAGTGGTGCAAGTACTGGAGTGTTCTGTACTCGCACCTTTCCTGGCAAGAGAATCAACAATTTTGTTGAAGTATAATATTCTAAGAGTACATTTAATACTTTAAGTATACATTGAATACTAAGATATTTTCACTTAAATGAGTAGTTTTTAAATTACAGCAATATTTAATACCAGAAATGCTCCATAGTTTTTGTGATCACATTGAAACAAAACAGCAAAACACTTTTGTTATCTATTTGATGAATGTCAACAAACTGCTTTCATAATATTTATACTAAGATGCCTATGAAATTTCATGTGATTCATTCATTGCAAAGAAATATTAGCCTCCTGACAGTATTTAAGGACCTTTTACCAGCTAACTGCTGTGTTCATCATTCTTATTTCATGAAAACGAAGCAGCAGATTTCATAATAATATTGATAAGTAAACTGTGATGAGTTTTTTTTACTTTTTGGAAAAACAGCAGTATTCCCTATTAACAGACAATAAAGTCTTTGATAGCTGCAGTGAAGACCGGAAATGTCAAAAATTTAAAAAATTAGTAACATGCAGTTTTTGCCGTAAATACCGATTCTGCTGAGAAAACTTTTGTCAGATTTTAAGTGTGCTCAAAAATCATGTCCAAATTTTAACACCCTGTATATTATGCATGGAATCGATAGTATTATACCCAGTAGTTATAATTTCCAATATTCGATCAGTGAGGTTAAGCAATACTGATTGAGTCTGGCAATTGGATGGATGACCGATAGCTCTGCTGTAGAACCAAAATTCTACAAAAATTTGGACAAAATTGAAAAAAATTAAATTATCAAAAAATCGCCCAGATCACATAATAGGCCCTCAGCCATAAGAAACATTTAAAAAATGCCCGAGACAAAAACTACAAAGGCTCAACGTACAAAATGTCACTTAACTTTTTTGTTTCAGCAAATTAGATAAAGAATTAAAAACCATATTCAAAACTTCAAACCGCAATTTTTTATCTCAATTCTCCGATTTTTAAAAGCAAAAATAGTAAAATAATTTTCATTAAAAAACCGCTCCCCGGTATAAAAACAACGGCAGGCGTCGCGACGCATTCGAAGGAGTAAAAATGACCAGAACTCATACAGAAACTCATAAACAACAATTACAAACAGATCTGAACAATTCGATTACCCCCGAGAGGCCCTATAAAATTTTAAAATAGTAAATATTTTAGCAAATAAATTTTAAACGATGCCGGCCACACGTGCCTCGAAAAGGATATTTGCAAGGACAAATGAACAAAAGTTGACATGTTAACATCGCAGTGGGTGACGACACGACCCTTATAAATACAAAATTTTCAAACAAGTTGAGACAATTCTCCACCCAGCAGCCACGCGAGAACGTCGTAAAATTAAATTCATTTTAAAAGTATAAATTTTTAACTTTTGCATTAAAATAGATTTGCAGTCCCTTCGGGAACGAAAACTAATTAATTTTAAATTGGTAGTGAACCCTATTAATTACCACCAAGTGGCCTTAAGCCATAAAAGCAGTCTTTCGTTGGCAGCTTCATAGGTAATTAGATCTCAGCGGGTGCCAGAAATCTTAAGATAGGTACTAAGAAATTTATCCACGATGGGTTATTTTTTTTGTATTCAAGATATAAAGATGGCGTCCACTACATATGAAATATTTCTACAACATCCACCGCAGAAAAACAGAAGCACTTCTTCGACAGCTTTTATGATTCGTGGATTTTGGCTTGAGGAGTCTTCCGTCATCAGGTTTTATTGTAAAACATTACGTTGTTTTTTATTTATTAAATTTAGAAATTCCAAAGCAGGCCCCTACGGACGTAGGCGTCTACTAATAAAACAATTAAAAAAAAATTTTTTTTTTTCTCGGGGAAGGTAAGTTAGTGCTTGCTTACTCCGAGACTTATTATTATTTGCGAGGTTAGGCTTTTGAGAAAAGTTCTCGAACCGCATTTTACATTAAAAAATTTTAATTTGTTTTAAAAAAGAAGCTCAACTTGACTTAAAATTCATTTCTTTAACAAAATTTGGTTAGTTCTAAGTTTTCCGGGTGTTTACCAGACGGCCATACAAGTTTCAGAATTTATTGAAATTTTTTGAGTTTTAAGAATCGACAAGCCAACATTTTTACAAAAAATAATTCTCATCAAAACAGTTTGTTAGTCCACCAGGACATAGAAAAAATTCATTTCAAAATTTTTATAACTTTCAATTTAGTCGTTTGAAAATAATTTTTCCAATTTATTTTAATTTTAATAAAATAAAATTAAGCATAAAAAGATACACTGCTCAAACAATTTTTTTTTCGAATCTGACAAAAAATTTTTAATAAAATTTTTTTTGTTGTTTTTATAAATCGATCATTATTAAGAAAAGTCGTGAAGTTTTGCGCTAACTTTTTGGCAGGCTAATGGGATCCGAGTTGTAGGTCAACTTGCTGTCTGGTCTGTTGGATTTCAAAAATTTTTTTCAGAAATTTTTAAGAAGTGGTTTGTAATTGTGAATTTTACGTTTTTCTAAAGGACCTCTGCCCAATTTTATTTTTGGTCATGACGCCTGATCAATAAAATTCAATTTTGTTAGAAACCGTCTGTTCAATTTTTTTTTTTTTTTTTGGACGTCAGCGACAAAAAAATAAATCAGTTTTCATAGTCATTTTCAGGGAAGAAAAAAATCATTTTTGCAACCCTTGTTCAATTTTATTTTTGCATCAAAACTGATTGAAAAAATATTTTCAATTTTCACAGTCATTTTCAGGATAGCAAAAAGCCATTTTTGCAGTATTTCCTAGTCATTTTCAGGCTAGAAAAAAGCCAAATTGTTAGGGACCCCCTGTGCAAATTTTTTCTTGCCCTAATTAATAGATAAAAAGCGCCGCTTGATTAAATTCTTCAGCTACAAAATCTAAGGTAGAAACAGGTCTCTCAAGCCAGGACCGCTGAATAGGAGTTGCTGAAGTCTTGCTCAGTTCTGCTAGAGTAGTCAAAGGCACACAGAAATAGACAACAAGGATAAGAACAGGCTTAATTTACTCTTCGTATCATAAAAATCGACCTTGAGAAAATTCCATTCCACGATCAAATACCAAGGCAATAAAATTAAGATTAACTTTCGTGGCAATAAGTCACGTGGCGCCCAACTTAATATAATAACCCAGCTAGGGAGAAATAGAACCACAGGCACTCAAAGGCACAAATTTAAAACCCCTTGTATTTGTGACAGCTCGTCTATCAGTCGGTGGTAGGCTGTCAGGAGTCTGGTTCTGAGTCCACTGTAGGTCCCTAGCCAAAAAGGGCCAATTGTAGCATACTTGTCTAGTAAAATAAGTAGTTGCTACTACTACTACAACTATAAGTTTGGTACTACTATACCCAGTAGTTATATGAAACATAACGACTTCCGGATCTGACTTCCGGTTTAACAGGAAACTGCATTACATTTTTAGCTTAACCTGTATATTTTTACATATTTATATAGCTCATTTAGTTCTATTTTCAACAATATATAATTTTATGCTATTATTTTTTCCATCCAATTCAATAAGTACCTGTTAAGATAAAAACCTTAATTGAAAATCACTTGTAAATCCCTTTAATCAGTTTTAATACTGTATACACATTATTATTATTATAATTTGGTTTGTTATATTTATTTCTTTTGCATGAAGGTAACTAAATAGTAAATAAATTCATGCTAATTTTTTTCTGCAAATGTGGTGGTAAATATAAATATTTACAAATAATGCATGCAAATGAACATTCAAAAATTTGTGTCCAGATATATTTGCAAGTTACCTATATCATCTAAAATTCTTCATCTGTATCTCAAAAACAAAGTGCTTTAGGACGTAATTTTATAACATTTTTTATTGGTGGTGAATTGTGGGCGGTGAATATTTCAAAATCAATTTTTTTATCTATTATTTTTATCTCTAAATTCTACTTTAGGCCTTTTTACTTTTAAAACATATTTTGATACATTGAGTTGTTTATAGTACTTCTGACTGACTTTTTATCAGCCTGTTAAAACTCAAAATGTGACAAAATAATTCTTTATTAATATCATAGAAATAGTGTCCCACTAAACACTCATTTCAATAATCTGTACAGATCTAATGGACTTATGTGATTTTCTTGTTGACCTAAAACAGCATCGGATTTATATGAAAATTTCTTTGCTGTTTTACTAATATTCAATCACATTCAAGATGGATGAGAGTGAGTTTGTGAATTTAAGTGTAAACTGTGGATTTTGTAAAAAAACAGCAGTAAACAAAAAAGTTAAATGTTTAAATTGTTCAGCAATTTTCCATACCAGCTGTTCTACTAAAAAAACAAATAAATGCTGTGAAAAACAAACATATTCAGAAGAAAACCAATGTGAAATTCTGGAAGAACAAAATTCCTTAAACGTTGCTCTAATAGAAAAGTCAGTTAGTTGGGAAAATCGTTATTAAAATAAATAAATAGAGATCTAAGGGAGAATATTACATTATTAAAAGAAAAAATCGAAAACTTGGAAGTAGAAAATGCAAACCTGAGACAATCACATATTGACACAGAAAAGTATACACATAACACAGAAGAAAAATTATTAGAAAAAGTCACTAATGAACTAACATCAAAATTTCAGATCAACTTTAATTTATTAGAAGAAATGATAAATAACTTAGACCTGAAAATAAAGAGACTAAAGGATAATAAAATTACACAATCAAAAAAAAATCAACAAAGATATACCAATACAAAAACTACAAATAAAAGATAAGATTATAAATAAAAATCCAGTGACTCTTAAACAAATACCTCAACCAATAAATTATGTGACTTCAAAGTAAAATAAGAATCTGGTAAATTTAGAAAAAGAACAATGAAATATATGAATATGGTGATAAACTTGAAATCAACAGAATAAGTTAGCAGAATCAAGAAGAAATTTATACAGGTCAGACAAATATTGATCCAGAAAATTGGCAACTGGTTCAGAGATAAAGAAAATCATACAGGCGAAAAATATAGGACAAGCAGGAGACGTGAATGCAAAGTTTAAGGGAGCAAATCCAAAAGTATGGATGTATCTCTATAGGATTACAGAAGATGACATAAGAGAATATTTGAAAAATAAAACCAAAGATGACAAAAGAGTTTATAGTAAAAGATTTAAAAGAACCAGGAACTAGGTTTAAAAACTACATGGTTGTCGCAGATTTTAAATATAAATCAGAATTTTATAAGCCTTCTTTTTGGGATCGTGTTGATTATAGAAGGTTTGATTTTAATCTGCATCAGGAGAAATACAAAACTAGAATCGTTATAAATAACTCTGAAGATGACGAGCCAAATTCTTTTTAGAAATAACACATCGGAAACCTTAGAAGAAAATGGCAATGATATCTTAGAAGATCCAGAAGTAAATTAATAAACAACCTGCAAATATTTGAGACCTTAAAGACCTCATACATTTTTAATACTAAAAATACTATCACTAAACAATTTTTAAAATAAATAAAATGATCAATTATATTTAAAAAAATATATAATAAACAAAAAAAATATACCTACAAGCATTTGACAGTCTTGTTTGAAACAAATATATAAGTGGCATTTTAATTTTAAATAAAAAAACTAAAATAATAAAATAAAAACACTATAGACCAATAATATTTCATAAAAAAAATAATTTATAAAAGTAAAATTATATTAAAATACTTTTAATAAAAAAAAAAAAAAATAAAATAAAATAATTCTTATTAATAAATATAACTATAATTTAATATTTCAAAATACAAAAAAAAAACCAACTATATACTTAGATAATTAAAAAAAAAAAAATATTTTTATGAAGGTGCCAAATTACAACTCTAAAAACTAAAACAAAACAAATAAAAAATAAATAAAAAACTAATACAAATCTAAATAACAAAAACAAATAAAAATTATAAATATTTTTTACTATAAAAACCAATAAATTTAATTAACTTTAATTAAACTAATAATAAAAAAAATACTTACCATTTTAAATTTCCACTTAAAAAATATCAAAAAATAAAATAAAATAACAGTACTTCTCATGAGAATGTAGAGTGTGAGAAATGTATTTCAAAAACAAAAAATAACGCATTTTATTCCATAGATGAATATTTATATGCTTAAATGTAGTTTGTATCTTGCTGATTCACAATGTCATTGTGTATTACTATATTTTACCTAGATGGATATTTATATACTTAGTGTAATTGTTTGTATTTTGTTCGTGTGTACTATGTCATTTTGTATTATTACTGTCTATATTTTACATCATTTTATGTTATGGAATTTTGAATTTGTGACTAGTCCGATAAGTTTTATATTTCTGTGTAAACTTGAATGATGAATAAATAATCTATCTATCTATCTATAACTATTATTATTTGAAATGCAACTGTTTTAGATACATTTTAGAAAGCATAATCTATTGTTTGTATTTATAATAATCAATAATAAAAAAAACTGTGCACTCACTTATTTTGGTATAAGTATGTAACATCTTCTATCAGACAACTAGATTCAGTTTTGTATCACGGGCCTTGTAGTCAACACGCTCGGTCTTTAACACTATTTCATTTACTTAGTAGGCTCCGAACAATTTCCGTGAATGCCCGTAAATCCTGGGTCCGGCTTCCCTATTAAAATGTGTCCTATAGGAAAGGATAGTAACATGTGTGCACAGCAAGACCGTATTCTCTAATTGAAATGCAATTTGTCTACAAACATCGTAGTGTGCAGATATGTATAGCAGATATGTATAGAGATCAGGAGGCAGCTATAAATGACGTTAATTCCAGGGTTGCCTCCAGGTGATGTGTTACCATGTAAAATGTTCATGCATATATGACACAAAGTAATTGTGGTTATTTTGGCGAATTCGGTAACTTCCAAAGTTAATACGAAGAGGGATGCAAGTACTGGTGAATATAACACTAACATACATGTATTTTTTTTAACTAGCGATCACAAGTGTAAAAGCATATTATAATATTTGTTGTAAATGTTCCAGATGTAATCTTCCGATCTCTAATTAAAAATCCATTTGTATTGTGAGAAGGACCGTTCAACGTCGACAGATGTAATTGGCGTATATTTAAAATTTCTGAATTATTCAGCTCCTTGTGTAGTGCAGAAAAGTCTACTTCTTTGCCATTTAAAAGGTCCACTATACTTAACAACGTAAGGAATCTGGGATTGTTTTTCAAAACAGTTTCGAATTTTTGTCCTAGTGCCTCAGCAAAGTTTCTCAATAATTGAAAAATGTACACTGCAGTGCCGTGAACTGCATCTGATGTAG
The DNA here is from genome assembly GCA_029963845.1 of Rhamnusium bicolor. Lineage (NCBI taxonomy): Eukaryota > Metazoa > Arthropoda > Insecta > Coleoptera > Cerambycidae > Rhamnusium > Rhamnusium bicolor. The sequence continues at coordinate 42,494 of JANEYF010003722.1, read as the reverse complement.
TGTTAGAATTTGTAGTTTCTAGTACTTTAGATGAAATTATATGTTCGCACATTGAACAATTTTCCTCCGCATGCATTGGTAATTTCATCCACGCAAATTCAAACATATTTGTCATTTAGTTTAGTGTAAATGTTTTGTCTAATACTGTCACATTTTTGTGAAATTTTAGTGTTAGTTTCCGAACATTGCTATACTGTTCACTAATACACTTGCAAAAATTGTCTAAATAGTGGATTATATAGTTTTGTCCACGACATATTACACCCAACTATCATTTCCACTAAATCTAAGTTTAAATTTGTTTGCCTGTCACTATCAGTAACAGTACCACTCACACAATTTTTTTGACTGACCAAGGAAATGTGTCGTAATGTTGCATTGATGTTGTACAAAAACAATTTTTTACAGCTTGTGTAATATAATTCTATGCCGTTAAACCACAACTCGGGGAAACTACTAATCCACAAATTCACTATATCCTCTGAAAAAATTGAACAAGATATTTTAAGAAAGTTTACCTTCATTGTCTTTATTTTCGCACTCATCTCTTATTTATGTACGTGTTATCCACATAGACGTTTTATATACACTATTTAGAGGTATTTATGGGCAGTGGGCGTAAACGTCATAGACAAGCGATTTCGCAAGCGGGCGCCAGCTATTGGACTCTCGGCGATACCAAGCTTTTCCCCCCTCAAAATGACGGTCAGAAAGTAATTGTTTTTTATAGCAGTAAGCCGTCCAATTACCTGATAATAACCTTTAATGTTTTCCCATTTTTATAAAGAAAACAGTTTTATTGTATAGTACCTACATGTCAGATTATTTTATCATTTAATATTGTTTGGGAATGTTTCATTAGATGGTTACAACATAATAGTCTATCTACATAGATCTCTGGAATTTTTCACTACCTCCCGATCTCTAGATATGTATAGTATGAGAAATCGCTTTAGTGGCGCCGGGCTATTTACGATCCACGTATCCCATATATGAATCATGTACAGTTACTTATTTTGCTACATAAAAAACGTCAGCTTCTTTGATCCCTTTACCGCCTTCAAAGAAGCCGACGTTTTTATGTTGCAAATACGTTTGAAATAAACTACAACTTGTCTGGCCCATGCTTTGTCAATCAATACTAATGCCTTGAACACAGTATCTGAAATGTTATAGACACTCGAGATATGTATTTTAATTGTTCCATACAAATGGATGATATTGTCTTTTATCCCATGTACCGTGCCGGCCTTGCACGCACGAGAATTGTCTGGTGTCTCCTTCCCTCACCCCAATATCAAAAAAAAAAAAAAAAAAAAAAAAAAAAAAAAAAAAAAAAAAAAAAAAACAGAAGGGGAGAAAAAAAAAAAAAAAAGAAAAAAAAATTCTGGGGGGGGTGGGGAAAAAAAAAAAAAAAAAAAAAAAAAAAAAAAAAAAAAAAAAAAACAAAAAAAATAAAATTGCCCCGCCGCTGGTGGGGGGGGCGGGGGGGAGTAAAAAAAAAATTTCTGGGCCGAGCGAGGGAGAAAGAGAAGAGGGAGGTTTTTTTTAAAAAAATTTTATTTAAAAAAAAAAAGGAGGGTTTTTTGATCCCTCTAATTATTAGTTACCAAAGGACTAAATGTTGTAACAATTGGTTAGTGGTCATGGGTATAAAACCTGGGCCAAGCCAGTCAACAATACAAGTTTTATTCTACCATAGTACTGAATATTCACAAATTGTCTGATGGTGGGTATGCTTCTGTTCTTTCATTTTCCTCTTCTTCCCAACTACCATTCATTGTTTTCTTGACTCAAATAATTTTTATTTGCTTACATAGGGAGCAAACTTTTGCTAATCACATAATATGAATGAAAGGTATAAAATATTCTTATTGTTAATTACTAAACTATAACGAAAAGGACCTAACACAGTGTTTTTGTTTAGATTGTCTGTGAACGTAGTGATGTGTATGCAAGTGCATGTGCAGTTGCCAGGGCATTTCCCCTGTACTCAAAGAAGTCATCAGTATCAAATGGCACCGAGGTCACAAATGTTTCAGTTGAATTTGTAATAATGTCAAATGGAAGAGAAAATAACCATGTAGAAAGCATTGAACTAACTCCACAAGAGCTCTCTGCTCTAGATGAAGCAGCTACTGGCATACGTTTGGCTGCTCGTATAGTCGATACTCCATGTAATGAGATGAATGTGGATCATTTTCTAGAGGTAATAAAATAATCATCACTGTATAATGAATGACTAAGTGGACTGTAAGTTCGTAATATATTAGTTGTTTATTTTACAACACTTAATGGAAAATTTAATGCTTAACGTTTTTAGCTGAATAAAATTCTGACGAAAAATAGCATGGATGAAATTGAATTGCGAAATGCATCACTTACAAGGGGAGGGTCAGACGTTTAAGTCTCCTATTCGAACGAAATTTTGTGAGCTTGCAATTTTTTTAATCAATTATTTAAGGTCGGCCTATTTTCGCTACCAGGGCCAATCATTGACGCTAGGAGACGAGCTACCCCCAACCTGGAAATTTTGCAGAACCTCTTCTCAGTCGACGAATAGAGATTTTTTACTTGCCTAACATTTAACAGACAAGAGACCCACTGCTTTACATCCCTTCCGAAGGATGGTATATCACCTACACAACCCTCGTCTTATATTGCATAGCTTCTGCGTATACTGCTGGTATACAAACCGCTAGAAGACGGGACGAGGTCGCCGAGTTTCACTTGAATTACCATCAAATTACCAACTGCGACTACCGTTGCTTAATTTTCGTATCGTAATACAAGTACTGTTAAGGCAGCGAATAAGGCACTAGACTTAGGAACACTAGATCGCTGATTCGATTCGGGTAATTTTTTTTTTCTGTTTAATTTTTTTTCTATTGTTTAATGTTTTGTTTGTTAAATTTTTTTTTAATACTTCATGCATATGGAAATACCAACAAAGTTAGAATAGGAATGAATAAAGATTACTTGGAAATGACATGAAAGAGTAACATTTGAAGGGCACAGGTAAAAAAGGATGAGGGTCACAAAATGTTAGTTTCGAAAAAAACGATTTTTAAAATTTGAAACTTCAAAAATAATATACACAATCAGTCAGGAGAAAAAAGATGAAGGTCCAAATAGTTATATTATGAAATAAGCTCTGATCTGTTTAACTTATTTATTCTTTCCAATATTATTTATTCACACTAGGTATATTTATTTTTATGAGGTTTTCAAGTATCTAAATAACACTGATTGTGTATTTTTACAGTACAAAATATAAGACAAATATAGAATATACTTTATTCTCATCAAGCGAAATTCATAAGGAATGTAAAAATATTATGTAATACAAACATATAATGAAATTGAATTTCATTAACATAACATTTAACTCATCTGGTAAATAGATTTTTTTTTTTGAGTCGTGAAAGCTATATTGTGAATGTCTTCCTTTAGAAGACTTTAAAAGACTTCCTTTATAAACTGTATCAGTTGTATCTTATGCAAGCTTTTTTGGATGTTTTGAATGTCGACCACGAAGATCAGGTCCGACATGTCCCACTTCAACTAATTTTCGTTAGATGTCTTGCTGGCGTTTTGCTGATATTTCATGAAGTGAAAGCATACACTTATAACAAATGGGTATTTTTTGTCAACCATTTTCTCACTGAACTCTTACCTCAAACAAACAGAATGTAACTGCAAAAATCGCTACCAATAGCATAAAAATTATCTCACCTTAAATTTGTAAGAGAAAGAATGGTAGTCAACATTTTCGTCATTACTTTGTTTTCGGTGTCTCTTTACAGCTGTGTAAGGCTAGATAAATGTAAGCTTTGTTCGTCATGTGTCTAGAGTTCATTAAAATGTTTTATAATATTCTGCCGTCTTGAATGCTGATGTTTTCAAAGCATTTAAACCTAGTACAGTTACAACTCTCGCCGGTTTTATGACTGAAGTCTTAGCTTATTTGACACCTCAGTAACATAACCATACTTGGTCTTTTTTCGGAAGAAAGTAACAAATCAGTATTTTCTTTGTCAGACATCTTAAAATGAGGTTATGGAAGACCACGTTTCAGCACCAAATAAACTGCTATATCTAAACCCAAAACACTCTCAACCAGAAACAAAAGCGTACTGACTAAGTATTCATATAAAACTACATAAATACGTAAATAATACAAGTATTGAGAAGGTGGAACTGCAACAGTGTACTTGGACCCTCATCCCTTTTTAGCACATCAGACTCATCCGTTATCCCCTGTACGGCATATTTTAAAGTCTATAACATGTGACCCTCATCTCTTTTCTTCTTTACAGTTATGTATACAAGAATTATGAATCATTGTCCATAATTAACCGCATTTATCTCAAAAATCGGTTTTTTTTTTGGACCCCTCATCCTTTTCGCCTGTGCCCTTCATTTATTATTACTTTATACTTTATACCGTGTGTAAAAAGGCTAATGTGGCCAAATGTTAACAAAGACCAATTGAACAAGCCAGATGGACGTAACAGTGTGTATTGTAGGTGGCTGGTGAAGAACAGACTGAACCTGTCCTTACGTTTGCTGGGTGTGTTATTCCATCTTATTTCATCCTAGTTCGCAGCCATCACTCGTATTATTTTTGTAACTGGCCACACTTGGTGATATACATAGGGTACATTTAATAACACACACCACATATATTGCAATCTCCGTTACCCAAAATTAACGTTATGCAGGAGGGGATATACATTTACAGATAATGGATACATGCCCAGTATTCGTGTATAGTGGAAGTAAACTCTCACAGTTAACCCCACTGCCACGACCGGAAATCGAATCCGGAACTTTTTGGTGAGAGTCTAACCGTTGCCTCTTGACCATCAGTCATTATTTGTATACATTAATCTTTGTATATATTTTTAAATTAGTTGGGGTAAGGTCAGCAAAAGGAGAAAACTAAGTGTCAATTAGTCAAAGTTTAATGTATTTTGTCACATCCTCAGGGCTGTTTAAATTAAGGTTTCCTTATGAAGGTATATATTTTCTAAAAATTTAAACATAACATATGAACACTAAATAAATATAATCTTACTAGTCAGTGGTGTTTGTTCGTATTGTTTTAGATTTTATTTATTGTTCATGTTTATGTTTAAATTTTTTGAAAATATGTATCTTCATAAGGAAACCCTAATTTAAAAATAAGTCCCGAGGATGTGTCAAAATACACGAAACGTCGGCTAATTGAAACTTGGTTTTCTTTTTCTGCCAACCTCCAACTAATTTAAAAATATATGCAGATTAATGTATTCAAATAATGTATTGAAAAGTATAAAGTAATAATAAATGTTATTTTTCCATGTCGTTTATAAGTAATTTTTATTTATTCCTATTGATTTCTATGTTGGTATTTCTATACGCATGATGTATTAAAAAAAAATTAAATAATAGAAAAAAAAGTGCAGTTGCCTCGAATCTATCCAGTGTTCCTGAGTTTAGCACCATAGCCACTGGGCCACCTGTGGCTCGCTGCAGGTTGTTTATTCCAATGCCTTATAAGCTGAACACTGAATTTTTTATTTTTCGAAAACGCTTGAGAAATGCGCCCTATTATTTGAACAAATACTTTTGTATTGAGAACTTGCAAGCTCACGAAATTTCCTTTGATTCGGAGATTTGAACGTCTTACTCTCCCCTTGTTGATATATTCATATGAATATGTCAAGACGAATTGAAAAGTTGCAATTCAAGTTTATTTTTCGTTTTTTTTCCCGATTTTTATACCTTTAAAATAATATATAAACTGGAACACTACTTATATCATTATCATTTTTAGGAAATTCATGCCATTGGAAGAGCATTAAATATCATCCCAACTGTAATTAGGGGTAAAGAATTGGCAGAGAAAGGCTTTGGTGGCATTTATGGTGTAGGTAAAGCTGCCACTGTGCCACCTGCGCTTGCAGTACTAAGTTATACTCCAGCAAATGCCCAAACCACGGTAGCCTGGGTTGGCAAGGGTATTGTGTATGATACGGGTGGTCTCAGTCTTAAAGGAAAGGTAATGGTAATATTTAATTTTTTCTAATTGATGAATTATTATTAGACAATATATACACAGTGTGTCCCAAGTTTAAGTCTTACAATTGTGCCCTTTAATCCGTAGAAAAATTTTTATAGCAACTTTTTAAATAAAATAATTCTATATGGTTTGATTTACATTCAGATGTTTAACTGTAGTCTTATAACCAATATCAACTTAATTTTTACCTAAGGGCATCATATTGAATGTTATTTGAATTACAGTTGCACCTATTTTTTTCTTCCAAGAATATATCACAAACGTGCAAAAATAGTAGGCTTTAAAAATCTAAAAGCATGCTAATAGAACATAAGTTTGAACATCTTTTTTTCAGCATTATGATTTTCGAATAGGAAGAAGTGAAATTAACAATAATATTGATGTAGGCAGAAAAAAAAATTAAACAATAAAAAGTACCACACGACAAAACATTTTAGGCAAAAGTTGACAGTTATCAATAAATAATAGGCTAAACAGCCATTTCATTTGCAACTTATTGCATTTAACACTTTCATAACCATTTGTTTTAGGTTTTCTCTATTTTGTGGAGGTTCGAACTAGCACAGAGAACCAAATTCAATGGGATTTGAGGTTTTTGGGTATAAGATATAGCATATCAATAAAAAAGTTTAATTGTCAACTTTTTTGAGACAAAATCAATGGCTAATCAGATTGTTTGCTATCTTTGTTTTCATGTTATTATTTTCTATTCTTTTCATTTTGTAGCGATTTTCTAATTTTATATCTTGTTTAAGATGAAAGCTTTTTAAAATATGTTTTTTGTGTTCTATATGGTTTTTCACAAGGACTTCAATGAGCATTCTTTTGTTTTCAAGATATAACCTAAACCTTGTATTTTTTTTAAATGGAATAATTTTTAGATAATTGGTTTGTTATTTTTTCCGATTTCAATGAGCATTGAAATCCTCGTGAAAAACTGCATAATATACAAAATTTTTTTTTTTTTTTGAAAATTTCGTCCTAGAACAAGATACAAAATTTAAAAACCGCGACAAAATGTAAAGGAATGAATATAAGCGAAAACGAGGAGATAGCTAAAAATATTATTTGCCATTGAATTTCTTCCAAAAACCTGAAAATCCCAAATCCCCTTGAATTTGGTCCACCTTGTACACACTGTCTTTTGTATGCTGTCAAATAAAAATCTAGCAGTGTGGTAGTCTGGTAATCAAGCTGGTCATGCCTCTGGTGCCATTATTTGAAATTACATTGTCTACAAAAGCATCTCTCACTGCCCTTGTATTATGAGTAAGCCTGGCCAAGCGATGGTAGATTCAGGGTCGGGCGCAATACCAATGCCATCGCGCGCTTGTTTACGATGACGATGACACGACACACTTCAGTTGTTATCTGTCGGTCGATGCATAGAGTACTAATAAATAATAAATAATGTTGAGCGTAAAGAGTAGAAAACGACCGTACGTTGATAAAGTGAATAAATTTATCGGTGAATTTCCGGATTTATTCTATGATGGATGTAAAATAATATTTGTAAAGTTTGTGATCAAGACTTAATGTGCTGGAATAAATACGGCTTCAAAATTCATGTCAATACTAACCGACATAAAAATAAAAAAAATGGCGTGTCTTCTTTGGAACCTCAGTTTATGTTTGATTTATTGTTAATGCTGATTGCCTGTGATGTTCCCCTGTGCGTATTGGATAAACCAGCATTTCGGGAGTTCTGCAATAAATACAATCCCCAGGTGAATTTACCAAGTCATTCATTGTTACGTAGATATGTACCAAGTGCTCGTGAAGACATTGTAAATAGGATTAAATGTGCATTAAAAAATACACGGCTATGGTTATGTGTTGATGAGATGACAGATTGTAAAAAATTCTATTTTAAATGTTATACTACTTGTACTCGACCCTGTTAAACCAACATTTCCACTTTTACTAGCTAGCAAAAGACTAACTGCGTGTACTGGCGAAACAATTACGCGGGTGGTGTTGGAGACTTTCGAAAAATTTGAACTGTCAACAAGTCAAGTGTTGATGTTTGTGACCGACGGTGCTGCGACAATGCGTTTGGTGGGCCGTTTTCTTCAAAGAGACGATTGTAGGTTTTTACATGTTATGTGTAAAGTGCATGCCTTCTATCTTGTAGCAGAAACGATTCGAAAATGTTTTCCAGAGGTAGATGCATTAATAGCAAACACAAAGAAAGTATTTCTCAAATCTCCTAAATGGCTTCGAGCATTTCACACACTGTCCTGGTATTCCGGAACCACCAGAGCCGATTCTTACACGTTGGGGAACGTGGTTGAAGGCAGCTTTTTATTATGCTGAATATTTTCAACAAATAAAAGCTGTGATACTACAGTTCAACCCTAACGAGGCTGCAGCTATTAAGGAAAGCCAGACAAGCTTTCAAGATGTTTCCCTTGAAACAGATTTAAAAACTATTTATGACAATTATAGAGGACTACACGACGCAATAGAAAAATTGCTAAATACTTTGTTGTCGTTAGTGGAATCGCTGCAAAACATTTTTATGTGGTTTTGTACACTATTTTTAATTTCTTTCTTTATGGTTGTAGGTCGATTATTATGTTTTCCACGCAAATTCGGCGGATTGGGTTTTTGACAAAACTGTCATAAGCCAAGTCTCTGATATGTTAAGAGTGTTGAGAAACATAACTTTGCAGACTTTTATGTTATCATGATCGATTTTAAAATAATAGCTCCCAGACAATTTTCTTCTTGATTCTATTCCAGTGGCTACACTGTAACTTGCCTCATCTGATTGTTTCACACAACGTGAGATAAAATCCCACTGTCTTGTGTGATCTCCTAATCTCCAAAACTCTTCAAAAACTAGCTGTTGTACTTCTCTACTAATTCTTCTTGTGCACTTTAATCTACAGTTTTCTTTGCATGTCTCACCAAGGTGTCTCGCTTTAATGTTTTTTCTTTCCTGTTTTTAGGTTCAACACCAGTGTTTAATAATGTCTTTGACTTGATGTCTATTGATTTTGATTCATTTCTAAGTCGTTTCCTGCTAACTTTTTCCTTGACAACTATTTTGTGTTTCCTTTTAACTTTAATATTTCCATCAGATTTATTTAAATTGACTTCAAAGTCACTATATTCAAATGTAAGGTAATTTGGATCAGAGTCAGTTATTTGCAGAAGGCTTGCAGGGGATTCATATTCCAAAATTTTAGAAGGCTCATTAAGTAAATGGGTAGAGGCTACCGGAAAACTTTCATTTGAACCTTGAACAGAATCAGATAGAGCATGGTTTGAAAGAGAATCAGTGTCACCTTCGAACTGAGTCTGTTTATATTCATCAAAAATACTACTAACTTCACATTGTAATATGGTACAGTCTGTTGTACCTTTAATAGAATCATCTAAAGGAGTGTCATTTGGATCAGGATCTGAGTGAAGTCTAACAGGCTGTTCAGGTAATTTATAATCATTTGAAACATGAGGAAGCTTTATAAGTAAAGGGGTTGAGGTTGCCGAAATTCTTTCAGGAGGACCTTGAGCAGAACCTGTAAAACAAAACTCATTTTAGCCAATTCGGTATATTTATATACCTTCATATTTTTGATAGGCTTCTTATCCTTTTTTAAATATTAACTTGCCTCTGCTGCTCATTTTATCTTGTAAATACTTTGCTCATAAAGAAATCTTAAGCTGCACAATCACTTTCAACGGCACTTGAAGTAAAATTAATTCAAAATTATAACCTTAAGTTTGGTGGAGACAGTAGTATCTCAAGTTACCACTATCTCCTCCCGATATTTTTACGATGAAGAGTGCAGTATCTCAACTTGCTATTTTATTTACTGGAAAAATGTTTGCTTTTGAAGTTACTATAAATTTAATACTGTATTTTTAAATAACTGAAATATGATTTCCCCCCCAAAAAAATATTGTGGGAATGAACAGAATGTTATACTTTTCTCAAAATAGTCAAAAACTGAGTTACTGCAATTTTCGTTGGAGATGTCGATATATAAAGTATAAAATTGAAGTTTTTTTTGTAATTACACCTATCCCTGTTCACGTGCAATTATTTTGCTGATTAAATGGATTTTTTTGTTTGAAGATTTGGATTTTCTAGACATAAAATAACAAATCTGATCAATTTTATTTTCATCTATACCACCAATAATTTATACTTTAGACAAAATTGTTTAATTTCTGATAATCAGGGTCAGGATATTACACCCCAGAGTCCAGGACTGGAGCTATTACTAGCTCATATGGTTGACAGAAGGACAAATAAAAGCAAAAGTATAAAATGAATAATAAAATACATAACACTTGATACAATGTACTATTCAAAATGACTGAAATCCGTCATCGCATTAGCATATATGATCACGTCACAACTAAAATTTGTTCTGCATTTGTGGCTGTTAAATTTGAGCCATTTGGTCTGTACATACGTTTGTACAATGAAAATGAATGTTCCACATCTACCGAGGTTAATGGTGCAAATTCTAAATAGTTCACATGAGCAGGCACTGACAAACCACGGAAAAAATGTTCACGAATTTTACGCGCATTGTTTTGTATCGGGTTCCTGTGTAAAATATTTTTTAGTTTATTGTTTATAGCCAGACTTTTGCTGTCTGATAGAGACAAAGCCTTTTGAACACTCAAAATTCTTAGTATAACATTAACAACCTCATTACACCAGAAGTCAGTTGTTTCATCCACTGTCACCCACCAAAATTTATTTCGTACATCCTCTATGATCCAAAATATTGTTATATACACTTGGTAGATATGTTTTACGCAATGTGTGGCTGCTAGGTAAAGGAAAACTACATACACAGAACATGACACACGATTCATAAAAAAATTATTTTTTGTAACTGTACGGGCAACATTTTGTCGATGGATAGCTGAATTTAAATGTTTTTCACAATCACAGTGTGTGTATCAAATACACGTAACGTTGATTGCATGGAGTAAACATATTATGTGAACCGTCCCATTTTATTTGCCTTGTATTAATGCATTTCTAGAAGAAATAATAAAATAATTATTGGGTATTATTACATAAGCATCCTTTCAAACCTAACATAATAACAATTATGAATACCTATAGTTTTTTATATTTTATACTGTCATTTTTATCTTAATGCACTATTATAAAAGTCCTAGGTAGATAATGAATCAAACACTTCCAGTACATGTTAGGTTTGAAAGGATGCTTATGTAATACAAAATAATTATTTTGTTATTTTTTCTAGAAATCCCTGTTGTTGTAGTTTTTAATCATGTTTTTTAGTTTATGTAGGAACGGTAATGACGGCGCAATGCTAAAAGCGTTTTATGCGACAAAGACCGTTATTCACGTACCCGTACAGTTTCAGATTGCTATGATTACTAAACAACTACTACGGACACCAACATCACTAGCGGACAAACTGACAAACTTTATATAATTGTGTACGGAAAAGTCCTTCGTTCCCGCACAGTAGCGCAACTCTCTACTTCTGTCCTGGTTCCACTGATTGCATCTGTTACAGGTGTATAAATAAACACCACAGGAATTTTTATGTGGCGTATTTATTAATATTTATATTTGTTTTATAAATGCCCGCGCTGAAAAATGATATGCACATCCGGACTGCTAATTACTGATTTCTCTGGGAAAAGAAGATGGGCTCTTGTTGATAATTTGAAGGATGTGGTTGGTTGTTTATTTCATAATTACTTCGTATTTGCTGAAAACTTCTTAGGCTGTTAATTAAATTTTCGGCTGAGTTCTCTAAGGGTAATTCTCAGCTACTTTAATGTGTGCATCATCATCCCACTTCATTTTTGTGAATAGTGTTTTTTTGTTCAGTTTCATGTAAACAAAGAAAATTTTACAGACTTGGGATAAAAATGTAATATGATGCTCATAATTAAAAATTAAGTTGAATGTTTCTAATTCAAAATGTCAGATTAAATCTAGATGTTATTCTACTGGGGTTTTTTAAAAGATGCTTGGAGGTATTTTATTATTATTATTTTTTTAATAATAGTCATGTTTTAATTCAGATATTTGTCCATACACTTGTAAGATTAATTTTTTGTGTCTCCAACCGACACTGTTTTTTTTTTATTATAAATCCATGTTCTTGCTAAGAAGTGATGTGGTGGTATTTGTTTTAGACAGCTATGCCTGGTATGAAAAGAGATTGTGGTGGGGCAGCTGGAATTTTAGGTGCCTTTTATGCTGTAGTAAAAGCCAATTTTAACCATAATTTACATGCAGTATTTTGTTTAGCTGAAAATGCGATTGGTCCAGATGCAACCAGGTGTGCAAAAATTAAAAATTCATTCACTTTATAATGAATCAATCAAATTATTTTACAGACCTGATGATATTCATACTCTGTACTCTGGACGTACCGTAGAGATTAATAATACCGATGCCGAAGGCAGGCTAGTACTTGCTGATGGTGTGGCATATGCTAATCGAGATTTAAAGGCTGATATTATATTAGATATGGCAACTTTAACTGGAGCTCAGGTAAAAGTAATGGGTGGGGGGCATATTCCTTGATTGGGTTATTTTTTTCGATAATTTTTTAGGGAGTGGCTACTGGTAAATATCATGCTGCCGTACTGACAAACAGTGGGGATTGGGAAGAGAAAGTGATGCAGGCTGGTTCGAGGTCGGGAGATTTAGTCTTTCCTATCCCCTTTTGTCCAGAATTACACTTTTCAGAATTTTCTTCTGCAGTTGCCGATATGAAGAATTCTGTATCTGATCGTAGCAATGCACAATCTAGCTGTGCAGGATTGTTCATTGCAGCTCATTTAGGCTTTGATTTTCCAGGAGATTGGATCCATGTGGATATGGCTACACCAGTTCACAGTGTAAGACAATACAGTTTTTTTTATAGTTTATATTACTGACTAGAAATTAATTCATAATTTTTTTTGCGCTAAAATTTGCCATGTACAATTGACAAATTAGAGGATATACAATATTCGGTCCACCTCTAGTCGCAAAGTTCACTAAAATTATAATTTTACAATTATAATTTTGTGAACTTTGTGACTAGTGGTGGGTGCGGTCCACCACTAGTCACCACATTTGAGGATTATTCGATATTCGACTTACTCAACCACTTTTTGCGGTATTCAGTCACACTTAATTACTGTATGATTCAAATGTATTGGGTCTTCAAAAAATACAAATTTAATAATCAAAGCTAAAACTGTGGAGAGCCTCAGGAAAGCATTCTTGAGCCACTCCTTTTTATAATCATTATTGATGACAGACAATGTAATAGACTATAATATTAAATTAAAAATTGTCAGTTATGCTGATGACACCAACTTATTGGCCATTGACAAAACTCTAGATGATATCTTGTTTTGTATAAAGAACTTGTTTTAAATTTAACAAAATCCAATTGTGTAATTTTTAAAACTGGTAGATCAAATATCCTACCTGAGCTAACTGATTTACTGCCAGTAAATACACAACAATAAAGTCAACAAAATTATTAGGTGTAACACTAGACAGCAACATCAAGTGGTTCTTGCACATTGAAGCTATAATCGAGGCACGTCACATTTCTCTTTTTTAATTTCAAATTTGAAAACGAGATAAAAATAAGACAGGTATTTTTTTTTTTTTAATAAACGAAAAAAATTAAGTCAAACTTTATGTTCCATGTAATATTTAATGAAACAATTATAGAGAACTAATTAGAAAACTAACTACTAACTCACTAAGCAACTTCATTATTGTTTTTAAATTACTCTATGAATTTTATATTTTTGAAACGATTAGAGTCTTAATCATACAGAAGTAAAATGACCAACTGCCCAGTGACGTGTTCACACTGGTCACGTGACAACTGTCATTTCATATGATTATATTATCATTTTGCATGCTTTGAACTACTTTTGAGACTTATTTTTACATCTGCGATGGTTTCTTGACATTGCATGGGTGACTCGCGCATATTTGTTGGTAAGAATAAATTTAAAAAAAAACAGATAATCATACTTGATATCATTTAATAGTCATGCTACTTGATTATTATACATGCAAGAAATATGAAATTTGGTGCAAATTTGTTAAATAATTTTGGATTCCGAAAAGGTCAAATTATATTGTGTTTGTTGAGGTTATGCGCGATCAGAGCCGTTTCTAGGGTCTTTTGCAAGGGGAGAGGCTCTGAGGCCCCTACACAGGGGAAAATTAAGTGAGGGGGGGTTAATGCGATGAAGCAGAATTCTTAAATTTTGCCCACATGTAGGTACTTATTGAAAACTTGATTTCTTGGCCTTCCAAAAAGAAAAGAATAGTCAGATATTATTTTGACTACTTATATTTATCTAAAAACTGGTTGGTTGAGCTTAGGGAGTTTGAAAAAATGTGAGGATGAACTCATCTTTAAACTTTATAAGAGATGTTCATTCTCATTCTCATATTTATAGACTAAATAAAACACGTAGTTAGGTTTTTGTTAATAGAATTTTTAAACATTTTAGGGCGAACGGGCTACTGGATACGGTGTAGCGCTGTTAACTACGTTGTTTGGTAGTTACTGCAAACAGCCTCTTTTGCAATCAATAGCTCCAGATTTGGACATAGTAAGCGAAAATGTGGCTAAAAAACCACGAAAGAAATGATAATAAGTGCATTATGTGAATATGTAATCAAAAGCAATTACTTAAATAATTAAGTTACATTTTTGGTAAGCAAAGGCTTCTCTGGTATTTGTGAAGTGCCAACTCAGTTAAATAAGAGAGTCTGGGCTTAAAAGATTATGTTTGAAAAATAGGAAAGTCAGAAACCATTCATATTGGAGAATTCTATAAAGTTATTATAAATATCTAGGAAAGTATTGTTAACTGTTGAAAATAACTTTTATTCTAAAGCATATTAGCAAAGTTTTACTTCATCTGAAATTAATACAAATATATGGTTATATTACACATTTTCCAAAATTGTAGTTTTTGTGACAATATTAAAATGGAATCAAATCCGTTACAACAAATTTTGTTGCGATTAATAGTTTATATTGTAATTTTTAGTTTTGTAATATTTTGAATTTTTACATTTATTAGTTTTAATTTGGTGCTCATATGTAAAATATGAGTTTTTGCTTACCTGAAACGTGAGAAAATGCCACTAAGCAAATGTGTTTTAAGTGATATTTTGAAAAGGACGAGCATATTTTCTATTAAGTGCAAATATGAATTTTTATATCCAATATATTCTATATATTTTTAATTAACAACTATTTTTGTTTATTGTATATTTTGTATTTGTGATTGATAATAAAGTTTTATATCGGGGTGTCCTGCATAAATAGACTTTTTAAATACCTTTGATAATAATGTCTATTTTCTGTTTGATTATTTTAAATGAACATTTTAAATGTTACTCTGAAATAATTTTAAAGTATCCTGAAAATTATATAATAATTGTAGAGATAGCAAATGATCATTTAAATGGATATTTAAAAATCAGTGGTAATTCTTAAAATCCAAAAATAATGCATTTATTTAATTGCATTTAAAATAACAGTAAATATGTTAGTATGAGTATACCAATAGAAATTTAAAGGATAAGATTAAAACATTGTTATTTTGATTATGTTTGTTTCCGTTTTATGAAATTCAATTATTTAACTTTTATAGTAAGCACTCTTCAGTAAAACAATAAGGAGTTTGAAATAGAATTTTTTTTTTTGACAAAACCTGCAATCTGCATTCTTCTTTTTATTTTTTCAAATTTTTTGACTCCAAACATCAGATGCCAGAAAAATAATTTGAGGTTAAAAAATCTTAAAAAAGGCAACTGGTTACTTTGAAAATTGCTGAACATATTTGCAAATGAATTTCAGTCGATAATTGCCAACACCAATCATTTTCAAGACCACGCCTAATATTTTATACAGGTCTTTAAGTTGTATTTGTATATTTTAGGTTGAGTTTAATATTATTTGTGCAAGTGTAAAAAGTGCAAATGTCATATGAACCGTGGTAATTGTTGGATGAACCCAATCATCACGTGAGTACCACAGTACTTTTGGCACCAAGTACTCATCTGTTTAATAACACAGAAGAATCAACATGCCAGTTAAAGGTAAGTAAACTGTATTTACTTAGAACTAGAAGAGAGACGTAAATATGTCATAGGTGTACAAAAACTCATATACGTTCGAATAGCCAGCGCATTAGTGTCAGTGCACAAATTAATCAACTGCTTTGCCAATTCCATAGATTCTAATATCTCTATGGATTTCTATGGTACCATTTTCTATTGACTTCTGTATTTGGCGAAACGAGTCATGTATTTTGTTAAGAACTTTCCTATTTGGCGGTACAAGTCATATGCTGGGTGGGCGGAAAAAAAACCGTACTTTTTGTTTTTCTTTGCCAAATTTTTGTTTCTTAGCCAATTTTAACGAATTTGACCAAAAACTCAAAATTTAAAATGGCGGACGCAGGCCTTCCTTTGCGCTCGTTCTTTTTAACTAAAAGTTATAAAAATGTCAAAATTAATGGCAGATTTTGAAAGAATGTGCTTCCTCCTACATTTTAAGACTACGATGAGTTAAATCGGGCCATTGGTTTTGGAGATATAGCGAATTCAAAAAAAGGCCTACTAGCCATTTTTAAACTCTAGAAGAAAGAAACACATTTTAATATTTTGCCTGCCATTTCTTTATTTCTCAACCGATTTTATTAAATTTTATCTTGTTACATAAGCAATGAAATTGGCTCTAAGAAATTGCGAGCAAATTACCGAAATGTCAAAATAAAAGACCAATTTTCTAATTTATTTATTTACAATATCTTTAACGGTATTTGGACGAGGAAATATTACATTATCAATGTTATAGTTGTATTTTATTACATTATGTTCTTCCTTATGGCAGTACGACATTACGTTGCATTTAACCGCGTTTAGTAGTAATTTGTTTTCGCTGCACCAAGAATTTAATGTGTTTAGATTGTTTTGCAGCATGACACAATCCATTGCAGTCTCAATTTGCTGGAGAGTATCTAGTCTTATATCATTGTAGGTCATCGTGGATGGTATTCATGAGTGTCTCTTTTTTCTGATATGTAACCAGAGCTTTTTTGGGTTCGACTTAATGTTAACTTCGATTTCAGCCACATAGTGTTGATAAGCCTGTCTAGTTTTATTTTTTACATTACATCGATTTATAGTAATTATTGTTTTGTTAGTGCGGCAATTACAATATTGTTTCAAAGCTTTATTTTTTTTTGTCTAAGTGTTTTAATAAGGTCCTTATTAAACCAGGATGGGTCATGTTTATTAGTTGATATTTTTTTTGGTATATTTGGTATACCGGTTGTAAATGAAAACTGGCTCACCCCCCTCTATTTTCATTGTTTATAGAAATAAATTGTTGAAATTTTAATATGTTATTATACACATAAAATTGCATTAGAATACAGTATTTTAAATTTGTATGCACATCTGGTTTCGCCGGAAATTATGCGAACTTTCTTATTTTAAATGGCACACCCTGTATATTTTTACATTTTTGGAATCTATGGTGAATTCTGAATAGAACAGTACAAATTTTTCTTTGATTTTTTATTTATCTCCTTTTTTAACGAAAATTTTAATTTTTGATTTAGAGTGCTGTGATTTACAAAAAAATGTTTCTGACGGGGTTTCTTACTATTGCAAAAATTGAATTACTATTTTATGATAAATACTCTCTTACATAGGGGCCTTCAAAAGAGAAAATCGGTTTTTTCTCAAAAATGCATATTTGTCAAATCTCAAAATGGTGGCTCATCATGATATTTAAAAAATAGATCTTTTTACTATTATAGTGATACCCATAACTTAGCAATTCAATAAGAATTCACAATAAAAAAATCTAAATTCTTCTAAATAAATAGGTATTATAATGTAATTCACAAAACCTAATACACAAAATAGTGTGCTGTGAAAACAATTACCTCAAATAAAATTATCGATACTATGTGCATTTTCAAAAATTGTTGAAAGGACAATCTACAATACATTAATATTATTTCTAGAACATGGATTTCGACCAAATAAGTCAGTAGAAACTGCACTAAATTAATTTATACAGATTGTATATGACTAAATAGATAAGAATCGCCAGTAGTAGGTGTTTTTTTCAATCTAAGTAGGGCGTTTGACACCCTTAAAATAGATTTTGTCATCCACAAGCTATATAAATTAGGTAAAAGGCACCTTTTTGAATCTAATCGAATCATACTTGATGTTTTGTAAAATTTGTGTAAAAATAGGACATAATGTATCTGAGAAACAAAATGTTCTTTCTGCTGTTTGTGAACGACTTGCCTTCATATATGGAAGATAATAGCATTGCATGCAGATGATGTCTCTCTCAGTATCTCAGCTCCGACTTTTGGGGAACTTCAGACAAAATTTGAAAATTCTATAGAGAAATTTAAATCATGGTGCAACAAGAACATTCAAATTCTGAATATGAGTAAAACACTGCTTATTTACTTTACAAAGAGAAGACAGATTGCAAATAGCATTATGATAAATGATGAAAACGCCTTTTTCCAAATATGTAAAATTCCTAGGGACTTTTGTTGACAATAATCTGTGTTGGAATCTACAAATTGACGATATATCTAAAAAATTAAACTGCGTACTTTGCTATTCGTCAGTTTAAAGAAAACCTTAACATTCAATCATTGCTTAATGTGTATGGGGTAGCTCTCCTAATATTAATCACATCTATATACTTCAGAAAAGACTTGTAAGACTGAGGTCCTTCCTGGCCATAAATGACCAGGAAAGACCTCATGCAGACCTCACTTTATTAAAAACAAAATTTTAATTATTCACAGTATCTATATCCTAAGTGCAGTAAAACAAAACATTTGTCAATTCCAACCAACATCTGACATCCATTAACATAATACTAAATATGGCTACCTACTGAGGACCAACCATCATCATATTTGCATTTATGTAGAGATCATAAATACCTTACTCTAGAAGCAAGAAGAAAGGTCAAAATAGTGATGTTACTCTATGAAGTTCTGCATAATAAAATTGATGATATTTCTCTGCTGGACCAAATTGATTTTTAAATACCTGATATGAGGATACGATTCTCCAATCTTTTTACTTTTATTTATAACTGCCCACAAACAAATAGGTATATTAAATCGCCCATTATACAAAACTCGATTCGAATCCTCTTTGACGTTTATTGATGTTACATAGAAATATTAGTGTCTAATAGAATTTTCTAATAAATTTGGCATCATCTCGTTTAACAATCTCCTACACTCATGGCAACAAAACATCACTTTGCACACGTTACATTATATGAATAACTGTTGTAGTGTGTTGTTCTTTTTGCATTAGTGCAGCAAAGTACAGTACTTTTCTGCACACATGTGATTTATACACATTAATCAGAAAAAGCCTACTTTTCACATTGAACTAGTTACCTGATAGCTTACTTTTATGCATGGTCATAGAAAGGATATATTATTCTTATTTGAATTGCCGAAAATCTTAGAGGTATATTCAGAGATTGAATTGTTAATAAAGCTGTGCTAAAGAGGTTTAACTTTGATCATGGGATACTATGGGAACAATTGTTTCTAGGGTATTTGATCCATGATCAAAGTTAAACTGCTATCGTAAAATGTACTCTAAATAATAAAAACCAGTCAGTTGTAGTTGAATACATATTTTTAATATAAGAAAATATATACACCAAAAAAAAAAAATTATACTTTTGGTGGTGTAGTTTCTCCATACCAGTCAACAACTTGACAATTAAACCAGACATATTTTCCTTTCAAATTGGCGTCGAGTGCTAAATAAAGGGGGGCTTTTGCACCTTGCTCAATTGTCAGATGGCCTTTGGTGTTCATATCAGTTTTGACGTACCCTGGATGTACAAAATTCGCAGAAATATTTCTATTAGGCACTTCTTTGTCGAACAATCTTTGTTGAATGATTGTGAGGGCACTTACACCTACTTTGGACACGATATAGGCACAATATGGAGGATTACCCCACCCTTCTTGTTCGGCTTTGTTTTCTTTAGCATCCCTATAAAACATTAATATCGTAAAGCGCAGCAAGTAACTAATAGATTAAAATTGTAAATAGAATTCCATTAACAATTTTTTTTTGTTTTTGTGAAAAAGACTATACAGGATGTTCAAAAAAGTGTGTATCATTCTTGTTATAAAATGAGAACTGTTAGTTAACTTTACAAAGAAAGTTATATAGGAAAGAAAATGTTTGTTTTGACCATTTCTTGGTTTCTAATTCTTTTTATCCTCTACAGGGTGTGCAAAGATTGAGAACAATATTTTCTTGTCTAGATAAACTGTATATTTTACATATCCTATCCTAAAAAATATTAGAATTCAATTTTGTAATGGTATGCCAAATTAGATTGTATTTCATATATTTGTCTTCTAATTTTTGGCATATCGTGATAAAATTGAATTAAAAAAAAAAGTTTTTCCTTTGACATTTTTTGATAAGACGTGTAATATAGTAATAGTAATAGTAATATTTATTTCATCTGTTTGTTTACAATTTATGCTTGTACATTGTTTTCTTAGAGAAGAGTTCATGATAATAAATATTTAGTTAAGCCCCACTTAAGTTTTTAGAGAAAAACTTGTGTGTGGGTGTTTATGATGTTACAATTTTTATTATTTTTTTTTTATATATCTAGGATTATGTTATATCAAGTATAATAGATGAGAATTAAGACGATAGTGTATATAATTACAAATAATGCAAGTAAAAAGAAAAAAAAAAAAAAGAATGGCTAACGCTAAGAAAAAAAGATAAAATACAAAGAAATAAAATTATTAAAATTAAAATTATACTAAGAGGTAAAAGAAACAGATACGAACGGAGATTAATTAATATATATCAATTTACGAGTACAACTGTCCTGTATTTATTAAATTTTCAATAAAATTTTCTGGTAAGCTGAGTAGCCAGTTTTTGATGTTTTCTCTTTGTTTTTTATTATTGTTATTTTTCAGGTGATCTGGTATTTGGTTGTAAAGTCTTGGACCTAAATATGTTGAACTTTTTGTGAATATTGATTTTTTAGCTCTGGGTATGATTACATTAGTTTTTGTTCTTGTATTATATATGTGATTTTTTTTTAGATACTTTTTGTTCTTTATTTCGTAGTTTAATACTTGTCTGCAGTAAATTTGCCGTATATTGAGAATTTTATATTTTTTAAATAAACATCTACTTGGATATCTGAAATCTTTTTTTGAACATAATTTTAATTATCCTTTTCTGTGCCCGTATTAATGGTAATAAATGCGTTTGGTGTAGTCCTCCCCAGGCTGTTATGCCATATTGTATGATAGACTCTACTAGGCCATAATATATTATGAGTAACTGGTGTTCTTTGAGAATATTGCTTGCTTGTTTAAAGGTGTAAAATAGATGTCTAATTTTTTTGCACATATTTTCGATTTGAAGATCCCACTTCAAGTGTGAATCAAGGATGATTCCTAGGTATTTTATGCAAACAGCCTGGTCAATTTCTATGTCAGTGTTTTGGATTTTTATTTTTTTATATGAAGGTAGTAAATTTTTATATGAGCAGAATGGTAAATATTTAGTTTTAACAGTATTCATAGTGAGTAGATGCTGATCGAACCATTTTTTTTATCGTTTCGAGTAGTTTAGACGATTTGTTGTAGACTTCTTCCCAAGTTTCTCCTTCTACAAATATGGCAGTATCATCTGCAAATGAGATGATTGTACCATCAATGGGTAATGTGAGTAGATCGTTTAAATATATTATAAATAGTAGGGGAGCTAAGACTGTCCCTTGCGGTAATCCATAAGTGACGATTATGGTCCCACTTTTAGTATCGCCCAACCTCACACTTTGTGTTCGGTTGGTTAGATAACTTTTTAGAATTCTGTATATTTGCCCTCTAAATCCCAGATCCCAAAGTTTTTGTAATATTTGACTGTGACTTATGGTATCGAAGGCCTTTGCTAGGTCTATAAAAATGCCAAGCGAAGGTTTTTTATTGTCTATTCAACTATATATTTTTTTCGATTAAATAATTAATTGCATCCTCAGTAGATGTCTTTTCACGGAAACCGAATTGTCTTTGGCATAATATATTAAATTTATTTACATATTTCGTAATTCTTACCTTTAAGGCTTTTTCAAAAATTTTTGAGAGGTTAGTAATTAATGAAATTGGTCGATAGTTTTGTGTTTCAAGTTGTTTGCCTCCTTTATATAAGGGAATTATTTCTGCTACTTTAAAGTGAGCTGGGCAGATACCTGTTTCAAATATTCTATTTGTAATGTGAGTCATTAGTGGTGAAATTAAGTCATTTACTTCTTTAAGTATCTCTACTGATATTTTGTCATGGCCAGGAGCTTTTTTATGCTTTAGTTCCAGTATGTACTTTCTAATTTCTGGTTCAGTGACATTGCTAAGGTAAAAACTGTTTTCAATTTTTTTGTTTGGAAAATTTGTATCTGGTTTTAGTATTTTCTTTGCCATGTTCTCTCCCACATCTGTGAAAAAGTTACAGAATTCCGTAGATATTAATTTTTTGTCCATTGTTATATCATTATTTGAAAGCTTTATTTCAGAGATTTCATTGTGTTGTGTTTTTTTGTTTGTAATTTCATTAATAGATTGCCAAATTTTTTTAGAATTTTTATCATCGTTTTTTATATAGTTTTTGAAATGATCACATTTAGCTTTTTTAATGAGACTGTTTATTTTATTTCGATATATTCTATGCCTTTCCTTTATATTATTATCATTTGGATTTCTTAGTGAAAGTTGATGAAGTTGGTCTCGCACTTTTATGGAATTTATTAAGCCATTCGTTATCCACCCTTTTCTTTTGGTACTATAATTAATTTTTATTTTATTAGATGATTTTTCAATTGCTTGTTGGATAGTTTCTACCAGTGTGTTACACAGATTATCTACGTTCTGGCATGTATAAAAGTCATCCCAATTTTTTTGACATAGGTTAATTTTTACTTGATTGATATTTGTTTTAATTATATAAGTTGCTTCTTTTTTTTTTGTAATTTATTTTAGTTGGTAAAGTAATTTGTAGTAGTGTACTATAGTGATCGGAATGATTTGTTTTCAATATAATAGGTGTTAAGTTATCATTTGCTATGTTCCCTTTATAAAGAATGTGATCAATGCAACTTTTTGTGTTTGTTGATTCTCTAGTTGGACCGTTTATTAAAGATATATAACCATAGTGATATATAATATCTAGGTACTCTTGTGTATACTCGTCATGTTCTAGTAAATTTATATTTAAGTCACCTAATAATATATTATGCTCACTAGAGTTGTTCTGTAAATAATTTGAAAGTCGAACAAGAAAATTATTCGCATCAAAGTTTGTAAATGGTTTGTATATACCTGTTATTGATATTTCTTTATCGTAGATTTGGATAGTAGCATTAATTACTTTAATTTCATTCAGTCTAATTATTTTTATTTTATGTTTAAGAGTATTTTTTATGTACATAGCTGTACCATCGTTTTTGTTGACGTCACCATTGTTATAATATAGCTTATAACCCTCAATGTGGAAATTTTTTGTATTAGTTATTTGCCAGGTCTCTGTTAAGCAGATTACATCAAAATAGTATTCACCAAAAGAGGAGAGAAAGATTAAAAACTCATCGAAATGTTTTCCTAAACTACGGATGTTGTTATGATATATTTTTATATTATTAATTAGCGTATTTTTATTATTGTTTAGATATAATTTGCACTCATCTATTGTATCTATTTCTTTGTGGCAAAATTGATTGGATTGAAATCTCGAACGAATTGATTCATATTGTTTTTTATAACAATATTAAACACTTAATATAAGTTATACAGAGAAATAGCTATATTACTAACTGTTTCGGACTTACTTAATTATATAATTTTTTATTTCAGTTTTTTTGAGGGTCTTTCCGTTTCTGTAGATCCCGTTGGGCTAGCGGCTTTTGTTCCTGTACCACTTCGCAGTCTGTAATTGATACTTGACTTATTTTCAGGTTCCTTCTTTCGGGTAGGGGCTGTAATATCGTTCTGTTTATTAGCTGTAGTTTCTTTTATGGTTTTGTTTATGGCCTTTCGTTGTTGTTGGTTTTGTCTGGGAATTTCCGTTTGTCGACTACCCTCTGGCTCTGTTTGTTCATTTTCTAGTTTTAGAAGGTCATCCACACTATAGATAGAGTTATTTATTATTAGATTATTTTTCTTAATTTTTGCGTCTAATTTTTGCTCCAAAGCGTTTTTTCGGTGTCTTCTCAATACTTTTTGATTTTCTCTTTCTGCTTTTGTAAGGTCATTCGTTATTGAAATAGAGCTATTTTTTTAGGAGGTAACCTTTTTTCAAAATGTCTAGCTTCTTGTGAAATGTTATAAATTTAACTGCCACTGGTCTCTTATTGTCTATTTGACGGCCAAATCTGTAAACGTAGTTTAATTCTCCTTTACACACGGCGGTTTCCAATGTATTGTTAAAGAAGTCAAGAACAATGCTGTATAAGTCTTCGGTTTCTTCTTCTTCCAGTCCAAATATAATAATGTTATTTTTCTTGGTTTCTCTTAAGTTACTTTCCACTTGTTTATTTAGCACTTTATTTTCATTTTCTAAGAATTTCAGTCTTTTTTCAGCCTCCTCTAGCTTGTTGGTTAGGGTGTCTATTTTGTTTCCGAGTTCGCTTGTACTGTCTGTAATTAACTTTTTCAGTTTTTCATATATGTTATTTAATTCATTTGTGGACACTTCTGACATATTTTTTTTCTTTGTGGTCTTTATTTTTATTTAATTTTAATTTTTTTTTTATTTCTGTGTTATTATTTACGTTCGCGTTTGTCGCTGGATGGATTTTGCGGTATATATGTATATGTTGAAAGACGAATACACACTTACACATTCACAGTTGAATTTGATATTACGCGTTCTAAGAACCGAAGTAAAAGTATAGTTTGCCTAAACGAAAGTAATTTCTTAATTTTTACAGACCCTATATATCTGAGTTAAGATTGAGGAAATTTTAACCAATAACAAGCCGATATGAAATTTTTTTCCCATACGCTTTACTTTAAGGTGGCGTTAGCACTTCCTCGTCGCCGGGATAATTAACATAAAACTTTAAATCACCGTTAAAATTTTTCTATGGATGAGAACGAAAAATTGAAACACATGATTCATCTTAAATACCATATGAATTTAACTACAAAATATGAATATTTTATTTGGTGTCATTTTATGATACTAAGTAATCGTATTTTCTAGGTTAAAAGAAAAACGCATCAGTATTGCCTGTAATTTTACAGATTAAATCTATATGGTAATTAGAATGAACCATGTTTTCATTTTTCGATATTCTAACAGAAAAATTTTAACAGTGATTTATAAATTTAAGTTGGCTATCTGGTGAAAATGCAGTCTTTAAATGAATAGTTTTTTTTTTATAGGGGTGTTGCATATTTCTTGGGACAACATATTGAAAAACAATAAACATACGAAAAACAATCCAATTTTTGGCATGTTATGAAATTGAATTTTAAGAAACTTTTTCCATTAAAATTTTTTAATAGGACACATAAAAAGTATAATTTATCTAGACGAAATAACGTTTTTCTCAATTTTTACACACCCATATACCTGAATTGAAGATAAAAAAATAAAAAATCAAGAAATGGTCAAAACAAACATTTTCTTTCCTATAACTTTTTTTCTAAAGCGAATATTTATCATTTTATAAGGTTGTTGTACACTTTTTGGGACACCCTGTAAAATAATTCGATGTCAAGTTTATTTCAAACTTATTTGCAACATAAAATACGTTGATTTATTTGACCTTTTTTACCGCCGTCAAAAAAGCTGACTCTTTTTATGTTGCAAATAAGGTTGAAATAAACTTTAAAGTGGATACATAGTTCATATCGAATTAAAAAAAAAAAATAAATTGAAATTTTTAACCGAATATAGGCTTTTAGATACTAGCTATTTTTTTAGTTGGGTAAACTTTCACCTCGACTATCTCAAAACTAATTTTTTGATACCTGAATCCTTTATCCATAGGCATTTTATTAATAATGAAAATTAAATTATTCATACTATTAATTATTACGTACTTGACAAATTTATCCATTAATTTGCTGAGTTCAGGTATGGTTAAGGCGGCATCACTAAATTTTGCTCTAATATCGGCAGAAGGTATTCTGTATAGGTGACCAGCAGAACTTGAAAGATTAATAACCCTGGCACTGTTACGTAATAAAGGAAAAAGTGCCTCAGAGATGCGTAGAGTTCCAAAATAATTGATCGCTACTGTTTGTTCTGCTTGTTCGGCAAAGGGCTCAGAAGCATCTTTCTAAAAATAAAAAGAGCATGAAAAAATTTAATTTAATATGCCATTAAATACATGAAAATGATTAAACTAAAATGGGAGAGCGAATTGTCAATGTCCTATATTTGGCTCGAACTACACAATAAACTGTAAGGCCTCGTCTCTCTCCATCCAACACAAGATATTAGGATTTTCCGGGAGTTACTTCAGTAACGTGAGAGGCAGTTAAGAAAATATATATATTTTTTTTTAAGAAAAAAACATTAAAAATGAATCCGAATAAAACTTATTTTTATGAGTCCTAAATAAGAGCGTTGTGTAATAAAAAAGTTTTACTATTAAATTCTTTGATAACAATATATTTTTACTAATATATTGATTCTTTGAACACTATCTACTCTCTGGAAAGAGTGCACTTTTATTTGTCAACCAATAAAGCATATAAGTACTTACCGAATATAAAATGCCAGCATTATTAACCAACAAATCTATTCCACCATGTGTGGTTTGAATGTGTTCTTTAAATTTGTTAACGCTAGCCTGATCAGTGATATCTAACTGATGAAATAAAGGCTGAAACCCAAGTTCTTTTAATTTTGCAATGGCAGCTTTACCTCTCTCTTCATTCCTAGCTGTTAAGTAAATGGTACCTTTGAACCTTTCACAAAGACCCTTGACTATTGCATAACCAACACCTTTGTTACCTCCAGTAACCTGAAAAATATAAAGAAAAACTAAAAAAACGGGGATTTCTGTTTTAATATTTCTTACCACTGCAATTTTCTGAGTCGACATGTTAATTATTTGACTAAAATGTATGCAGTTTATTATTTAATACATAAATAAATTTTCTTGACTGAAGATTGTAGCTATGCTGGCAATGTTGTTAAGAATTGTTTTTCTTTCAGTTCTTTATATTTGCCTATTTCATTGTTCTCGTACTGATAATGATAAATCTGTATTATCAGTTTTGACCACAACTCAATCAATAAATAAAAACAACTGGTTATTTTCAGTAGAAGGACATAAGTTAAATGTATTGTTGAATTATTAGAATTTGTATAAAATATGTCTATACAGGATTCACTTTAATACAGCAAATTTTAACAGTCGATAGATCTTGACGAAGTAAGGTTATGTATGTGGCTTCATGGTCGAGCGGTAAGGATACTTGCCTCACATCCTGGAGTCCCAGGTACAATCCCCGCTCGAGGAGCTAGGATTTTTTCTAATACAGAAATTAATCCTAGGATACTTAGGATATTGGGTGTGTGTCCCATGTCTCTAAATGTGTATCCCTCTCCCGCACAAGGTATCTTGAGGTACCTTCAGGGATACAGGGGCTTTGTATTACGTGTGGACTTTATGGTGTTTATTAACTTTTCTCTGCTGGGTCTTCGTTTCGAGATACAGAACGTTGAAAAAAAGAAATGTTTGCAGTTGTAATTTTTTTTCCCCCAAGCTAAAATTCGATGATTTGAATTTTTGTTATCCTAAGTTCAGAATAGGCATTTTATCAAACCAGGCATTTGGTTTTATTATTATGTCCCGTGATGAATATTCCTGTAGTGAAGTTAAAATATGTGATTTTTTCAAAACTACTTCCTTATAAAAAACTTGCAAGAAACCCTTTTCCATTAGAATGCATCAAGGAGCTCGGAAAAAATGAGAATTCTTAAAAATTTTCAGTGGTGTAGAAATTCTGACTTAAAAAGAAGGTGCAGTTAGTCCCTGTATATGGATAGTCTTACTACTAAATATTCAAATATAAAGTTATTGTAAGTAATAGTAGATTTTATCAAAGGCGGAGGAATATTGTTAGCCATTTATGGACCCACATCAATAAAATAATCATGTCTTTAGACAGGAGTGTATGAACTAAAATGTAGTGGCTGCGACGCTATATACATTGGCCAGACTGGACGTAACATAAAAAAGCGACTTGAAGAGCATAAAAAGTCTATTGTAAACAACGTATATAGCACCGGCATGTCAACACACTGTATAGAAAACAATCACTTTATAAATATGGATAATGTAGAATTACTTCATTCCGAAAAGAAAAGCAAAAAATTAGACTTACTAGAAATATTAGAAATTAAGAAAGCTTCCAAAAAATAAAAAAACTATTACAAATGAACAACAAATATTCACAGGTCACCACATTTTAGATAAAGTAATTTAACTTTTTTAAATAATTCCAAATCTTTCAAACCATTTTTATTAGTATAAGTTGCCAGATGTAACATTCAGTATATAAGCAAGGAACACAAATTATAATTTAGTACCTCTCATCTGTACTCTTGAAAAGGGCCTAAAAAGCCGAAACACGTGTAGAGTGAAAATACAATTTTGAAACATTTAAAAGCAAATTTTCTTTGTTTATTTAAAATATTTAATAATGTTTCACAAGGAGCCAACCGCAGAATCAGTACAATGTATATTATTTTGTTTAAACCATTTCTATAATTAAAATTGTATTATAGTTTCGTAAGAGATTTTTTTTCCATCTTGTCATGTTTCTTAATCGAATCGATAATGTCATTCGTTATCCATGGTTTGTGTTTCTTGGAATTATTAGACAGTATTCTCTTAGTAATTTTTGATTGTTCAATTAGATTAAGAAACCTGGTAATTAAAGTATTAGTCGTTACCTTATGATTATTTAAAAATAATATGTCATACCAGTTTTTATTTTTAATTAGTTCTTGTAATTTTACATGATCTATTTTGGTGCTAATTTTAGTTTTATGAGTATCAAGATTACTTATTTCATTGGTACTGTTTATCCAATGTCAGTTTAAAACGGTATAAAAAACAAGAGTGCGGCATTCCTTTGTAAACCGACCTCGAACGCATGCCATCCATAGGCGAGCGTAACTTACTTTTCAAGGCTTTTCAATACATGCCCTACAATATTTTAAAAATCGTTAATTATACACGTAACACTGATGCTGAATTTATAATATTTTAAACTTACATTGGATAAACTATACCTTTATAGGTTAAATTTAACATTATGAGAATGACTAGTTACATCAGAGTCAAGGATAAATGACATATAACTGAAGTTATTTTTACTTCTCATTTTGATAAACATATGATCTATACAAGAGGCTGAGTCTATTGTTACATGTGTAGGAGATTTTATACACGGTACAAATCCATACTGGCTAAGAGTAGCAAGATATAAATTTACAGTTATTTTCTTTCTTAGTGATATTTATGTTGGTATTTCCAACGAAAATTTTAGTATGACTGTATATTGTCAGCGTAATATTTATCAAGGTCATCTATAAATATTGGTATAGATGTTGTAGGTGGTCTATATACTGCAGTAATGCCAAAAGTGTTTTGATTAATTTTAAACGTAAGTTTACATAATGTAATATATGATTTTTCAAACTTTATATTCTTTATATTATTATTCACAACAATTTCAGACCTGACAAATATTAGCACTCCATCATTTTTATTATAATCACCCTTGTTATAAAACATGACGAAACCTGGTATATTATATTGATCATAGCTTAGTATTTGCCAACACTCACTTAAGACATACTTGACAATCCATTAAATTATAAATCTGCAAAAGTATAAGCAATTCATTAAAATTGTTACGGATACTTCTTATGTTTAAATGTACAATATTTAAAAGTTTATTTTCAGTATTGATACATTTGTTTAAATCCTCACTGTCCACATATTTTCTAGATTGATTTTCTTCCAAAAGTTCTAAATTTTCAATTTCCCCTTGATTATTCATTGCTGTTACCATAATCAGTTTTATTCTTGAGCATTTGTATTAAATACTTAAATGATGGACAGACATAATATAAAACAGAAAAAAAAAGTAATAATTAGAGATCAGGAAACAACGATAAATTCCAGAGATGACGTTTACATAGATATAATGTACCGTAAACACCTTATGAAACATTCCCAAACAGACAGCCCATTAGTGTGTGTGCTCGCATCCTCTGGTTTTTAACATCAATCTCCTTAATGAATTTTTTCAAAGCTTTCTTTTTTCGTTCAAAGGACTTTAGACTTTTGCATATGGTAGTAGGTGTGGGGGTGTTTTTTTCATTTCTTTTTTCAATGTCTACATCCCTTCATGATTTATAAGGACTTTTTAGTTTTGTCAGTTTATGCTTTACATATTTCACATCTATTCGACCTTTTAAAGATTTTTTCTCGAGGAATCAGCCTTTGGGGTGGCAGATGTCAGACCTGAGATGACCTTTTAAATGACAAAGAAGTAGACTTTTCTATACAAGACATAAATGTGGAGTCTCTGAAAAGTTCACATATTTTAAATATGTGCCAGTTACATCTGTCGACGGCCCTTCTCACAATAGAAATGGATTTTATATGAGAAGCGCCGGAGATTAACTCCAGAACATTTACAACAAATATTAGAAATATGCGTTAACTCTTATGATCGCTAGTTAAAAATACATGTGTGTGTTAGTGTTACATTCACCAATACTTTTAGCCCTCATTGTATTAATTTTGGATGTTACCGAACTGGCCAAAATAACCACAAGGTAATAATTGTGCCAATATATGTATGAACATATTAACGTGGTTATATTCCAAAATCTCATAAAACTATACCTATTTATTTGTTATTTTGTGCCAAAAATGTCACTGAACTATAGGCAACCAATAATACCTTTGGTTCTGCATTCCACCGCGCGAGGCATTGTCATCATCCTTCCGATATTTTGTTATTCATTGTGGAATACGTCGGCTACAAGATCGTAAAGGACAATTTCCATAAGACTAATCTACTGTCATCCGATAGGGATATCGGAAATTTGTTCTCAAATTTAAAATTTAAGATCCCTTGTTTTGTACACAGTGTAGAATGTGTTAGTGTTGATTTAGAAGGGAACCTTTTCTAGAAACAGGATATAATTATGATCTTTAGTAAGGCGTCACAGACATTTTGGTTTTCTTGAGATGGCACTTTTTTTTTTCTAGGCTGGTTTGTGATAAATGCTTAATCTTAATATAATATACTACAATATAGATATTGTTTTGAGGAATGTTACGTTCCTGGCACATAGCCAATAAGAAGTGAGGTTATGGTTGGTGGTTCTACTTGCAAAATTGGAAGATACCTGTACCCTCTGTGTTTGAGATAAATGGTTCATAAAAATTATAGTCATTGTTTTGTTTTAAATACATTACTGAGTTTACAGTAGGTGAAAATTCGATGTGTGTAAATCAAACGTATTTCTTAAGGATGCACGTATGGGGGCGAGCTTTGTATCATTCTGCATTCTTAAGGGCAAAGTGTACTGTACGGTTGGTGGCTAAGTTTGTATCGTTCTGCAAACTTAAGGGCAAAGTGTACTGCACATCTGAGGGCGAAGTCCGTATTATTCGGCATGTCTGAAGCGCAGTCTGTAATTGTTTTGCACGCAAGAAATCAAAGTCGAGGAAAAGAGGGTGAGTAAAAGTTTAGAGTGAATGAACTAAGGAGTACCTACCTACCTTTATGTGCCGTTGGTAGTTGGTAACTATCTTTTTTTTTATAAGGGAATATCAACCCCATGTTTATTTATTATTTTTATGTATGATAATCGTAATCTCATATGTCATAAAGTAAATGCACTGTGTACCTCCAATGTGGCCACATTCAGGGCATTAAACCTTGTCTTACTCTCTTTTTATACATTTTATAAATAAGGTCTGTTTCATTAGTAAGTATTGTAGTGTAGTTGAGGCACAGGTTATATAAAAGGTAATGTAAATATTATTGATATGTTCTATTCTTTTATAAATGTCATGAATATAGGCTGTTTCATAGTTGTTGAATTTAATATTTTAATTTATAGCATCGCCTTATAACGAGAACGAACAATTTATGGTAAGTTAAAGTTTAAGTAGAGGTTTAATCAATGCGTAGAGTAATTAATTGATTAATTGTTTCGAAATTCAGATAAACTGGGTGTGAATGCCCTGAGTTCTGAGCTAGTTTTTATTTTGTCGGGACACTTATTAATTTATCCACACTAGGTAGTGTTTCAACTTGCTACATCCCCATGCCCAATAGTTTTGTGATCACATACCTTACCCTCTAAGGGTAAAATATATAGGGAATTGAGGAAGAAAAGGTAGCAACACATCATCTAGAGGCAACCCTGGAATTGCCATCATTTATCGCTATATCTCGATCTCTATTAATAATAAATAATTTGAAAAGTGAAATGCAAAGTACTACTACTACTATTACTACAGGTTCTCACCATTCCTTGAAACATTAAAAGTTCTGGATTTCAAATCATAACCTGAAAGTCATTAATTTTTGGGGAAAATAAACAAATTGTCTAGATTTTTAAACGAAACATTATGAGACCTGATTTTTAATAACTCCTAGAGAACACACAACACCTTATGAAGGAAAGGGTGCTAGAAGAAGGTGCCTGTTGACTCTGACTTTAAAACCCTAAGGAGAGTAGGACTCGGGTAAAACATGAATGGATAATGATTTCCATAACTTTATTATTTGTGATGGGAAAAATATCTGGTAAAGTAGTGGTTTATACAGATGTTATACGGCTTCCGCGGACTCCAAAATGCATAATTCCGGTAAAAATTTTAGGTCGAAAATGTTCATCACTACTATACTTTGTTGGGGACGTCTGGCGTCTTTGCCCTGGACAACAGCCCATATAGCCTGTAGGTTAATCCAGCTATGTGTATTAATAGTTGACAATTCCTGAATGTATTGCATTATTATTACAAAATATTAAATTGCTAATAAAAGTCTGTTTATTGTCTTTCATATTTTATTTTTAAATTAACACCAAAACATATACATGTTTAAAAATATTATACTCTTGATGGTGTAGTTTCTCTATACCAGTCAACAATTTGACAATTAAACCAGACATATTTTCCTTTAAAATTGGCATCAAGTGCTACATAAAGGGGAGCCTTTGCACCCTGCTCGATTGTTAAGTGACCATTACTGTTCAAATCAGTTTTGACTAACCCTGGATGGACATGATTCACAGATATGTTTCTGTTGGGTACTTCTTTATCAAATAATCCTTGTTGAATAATTGAGAGGGCACTAACACTTACTTTCGATACTATATATGCACAGTATGGAGGATTACCCCATCCTTCTTGTTCAGCTTTATTTTCTTTTGCATCCCTATAAAATGTTTTATTTAGTGAGGGGTAAACGATAGCAATGATATGAAGAATTTTATATACAGTGAGTGCCATGACGTGGTTTCTGGTGATTCATGTTCAACTATTAATATTAGAACTAATTTCAGTTCTTTTGAAATGATCAAACCTATGTAAAACCTTTTACACATTGTATAGTGTTTATAAATTGTATTTTCCTTAATTTTCATCTTTATAAAATGTCATAAAAACACCAATGTTACAGAATATTAGGATTTTTTTAATGTGGAATATTCTGATCTTGGTTTTGGCATTTCTCCTTTTTTGAAATAAACTGGAAGTGCCTTGAACATTTGGGATTAAATTTGGTGTGGTGAGATAATTTTATAATGACCATTTATTAATGTGTTTCATTATTATCAGAAACGCATGAAAAGGATAAACTATCCCCGGATTTGAACAAATTGGCTTATATTTTTTTCCAGTGTTAACTTATAAATTTAGGACTTTTTTTGAAATATAAATATTGACTTCTGAAATTTTGATTACTTGTATAATTTCGGCAAAAAAATTATGTCTAACAAGATTGTTTCTAAAATTTACTTTGGTCTTTGACTATACTCTGGATTGTGATATATAGGGAAGTTTAGTTAAATCCACTTACTTTGACTTCAAGAATCTAAAGAAGTTCTGTGTCCATGTAATTATAATAAATCCTGTAAAAAAAATGTTTCAATGAATTAGAGAGTATCTGGTATTCTTTGCCCAGTTGTTTCAAGTACGAATTTCATCACTAGCAGTTAGCTTGCATTTGAGTTAAATTCATTTAAAAATGTACAGGTCAATTTAATAAACTAGTTAATGACCTGTATTCAGAACCAAGCCAACATACACTGATGAACACTGGCTCATACATTCTGATTTGTTATTCTGTTAAATAGGACTGCTCTGGAGTCTCACATATATTGGAATTGAGCAGTAACTTATGCTTAAACATTCTATGCAAACTTGTTGAACTTGGAACATGGCAACGTTTATGTATAGAGGTAAATAATAAGATATTTGGCAACACTAGGATGCAGATTCTGGAAAATTTACTAAGCCTTATATATAAATTAACTTGCTTGTCCTGATTCATATATCTGGCAAACATTTTTATAAACTTTACTGGTACGTTAGGAGATAACTTTTAGTAATCACATCGTAGGACACACTGTATAATACATAGATGTTAGTAATTAAATTTTTTATACTACATACTTGACAAAACTTTCCATTATTTCATTAAGTTTGGGAATAGTCAAGGAAGAATCACTAAATTTTGCTCTGACACTGGCAGAGGGTATTCTGTATAGGTGACCAGCGGAACTGGAAATATTGACAACCTTCGCATTGTTACGTAATAAGGGAAACAGTGCCTCACATACACGTAGAGTTCCAAAATAATTTACTGCTACCGTTTTCTCTGCTTGTTCAGCAAAAGGCTCAAGGGCATCCTTCTGTAAATTATAGATGTACATTGTTTATTTTGCCATTAAATAAATTGCAATGATTAAGGAAGAATGTTCCATTATTGTTTGGAATTTAAATTAATAAGACACTTTTTCCGAACTAAGTTAAACAGTTAATTTATTTCTCCGCTTGTAATTATTAGTATTTATGCATTTTTCTTTTATAATTTTTATTTCAGTATACTTTCTTTAACAAACAGAATATAATTTTTTTGGCGTTGTATGTTATGAAAACTTGAGGAGGATGAGGTATAGTCATCTGTTTAATTTTCGATATTTGACCAGTGTAGCACAGCCAACACTGATCGAGTCCGGCATTTGGATGGATGACCAATTCCTCACTTAAGAGTCGGTAGGCTGTCAATAGAGATTAACCCAGGAGGCCTGCTTGTAGATGGTGAGGCGAACCCAGATGGAAGGTCTCAGAAGAGACTTACCCAGGAGGCTTGCCATTCTACCAGTGGTGCAGGCGGTCAGGCCCAAGCAGTGGGTTAGTTGGCAGTTGAGAACTGTGGTTTGGAGTCCACGCTAAACTGTAGGTCCCTAGGTAAAAAGGGCCAATTGTGGCCTAGTACTACAAGTAACCACTACTACTATGGAAATTTGATATCTTTATTTCTGGGTCATCCAGTAAATAAATAATTACTTACCGGAAATAAAATGGCCGCATTATTAATTAACAAATCTAGTCCACCATATGTAGTTTGAATATGTTCCTTAAATTTGTTAACACTGGTTTGATCGGCAATATCCAATTGATGAAACAATGGCTGAAATCCCAGTTCTTTCAATTTCGCAACAGCAGCTTTGCCTTTCTCTTCATTCCTAGCTGTTAAGTAAACAGTACCTTTGAATCTTTCACAAAGACCCTTGACTATTGCATAACCAACACCTTTGTTGCTTCCAGTCACCTAAAAGAAGACCAGTAATTAAAAAGAAGAAAAAAAATTTCTAATATCTTA
Organism: Rhamnusium bicolor; assembly: GCA_029963845.1. Lineage (NCBI taxonomy): Eukaryota > Metazoa > Arthropoda > Insecta > Coleoptera > Cerambycidae > Rhamnusium > Rhamnusium bicolor. The sequence goes on along the minus strand of JANEYF010003722.1, from coordinate 6,418 downwards.
CCACTGCAATTCTTTGAGATGACATGTTAAATTAAATGTAGTTTATATTATGATACAGTTCTAGATAGCCAGGTCGACAGTAATTTTAACAATTACAATTGGTCTTTTGGTGTCTTATATTTGCTCATTTCTTTGTTCTTGCACTAGTAAACATGATAAATCCATATTATTAACCACAACCACAACAACCAGTGTTTATTTGTGTTTAGTTAAAGGGGTATTGAAATTAAAAACCTATATAATTAACAGTGTTGAGTTAGAATATTTTCTTTTATGAAAACTCGGTGGCTCGTCCTATCTAGCTAGCAAACTGATCATACCTAGACCTAGCAACGCAAATTTCCAAATTTGAGCCCTGCTTTTACTGTGAGATAATTTTTCATTAGAAGTTAACCCCAAGAAGTGTTTCAGACTCCGCTATAAAGTTGAGTGCTCCTTCTTTACTCAGACAAGTTAAAATTAATTAAGTATTAATACTGCAAGACAACTGATACTAGTCGGGAGTCCAGCACTTAAACAAAATCCACACATGTAACTAATACTAGAAAGATATAGAATTTTTTGATTGTTTGTTCTGAAATAGGGTATTTCCTCAAAAATGCCTTGTTGGATTGTTTTTTTTCTCTTGCATAACCTCAAAAATAGTAATATCTGTGTTCGGACATGCAATTGAAAAATTCGTGTTTTTTAATAATAATTACATGTGAATTAAAAAAAAAAAGAAAGTATATTGAAGTTAGAGGTGTGATTTTTTGTTCATATATTGTGGACCAATTGTTATCTTTAATAACTTTTTTTATTCCTTTAGCGACTTTAATGAATGTCATAGCTATGACAATTTCGAATTAGGGTTTTTGGCTAAAATTTAAATAATTATAGCGTAACTGAAAAAGGGTTGTTTTTCCCAAATGATGTATGCGCAAGTGTGGTCATATAGAGGATTCCTGAATTTTGCAGTTATTGTTCAATAAATTGAAAATGGTCGCAAATAGCCATAGGAATATACATACAAAAAATGTTCATTTTTCAATCCTACATCACATCATCCAAAAATATACAGGGTGTTCCATTTGAAAAAATTGTTCAAAAAGTTGTAAATTTAAAAATTCTGTTTGGCTACCTTGTATACTTTTAGGAAGTGAAAATGGCTGAGTGTCATCACACAGATGTCTCATAACTGGGACTAACATATTTTTTCATAAAATCGATAGTTATAATTGTAGGAATATTTTTAATATACACGTATAAATGGTATAAATTTCCACAAAAAAAAAAATCATTACATCCAAGTAGTTGGGAGAAAGTCTATAATAATACAGGAGTGGAAAGGGGCCACAAGGAGGTTTCAAAAAAATGTTCTGATATACATGGCATTTCATTTTAAAAAATGTTACTTGACTCTGTAGAATCGTCTTGGCTCACTCTGTATATTTGAAAACAATTTCCGGTTATAGACTTTGTTGCCTGGTTTATTTATGTTTTTAAATCAAGTTTCTACCTATCATAGAACTCGACATATTGAAGTCGGACGAGCTACTGCCCTACCTTGTATAAATGCGCTTGTATTTAATTTACAATAAAAAAAGAATATTTAAAAAAATATCAGTAGTTAATTTTTTTTTAACAATAAGCTAGCCTGCTACAATAAGTGCAAATAACAGACGAATATCTTTTGTTTCTATTTGACAGTTTGGATTTATGTTACATGTCTTAATTTGTATACTGCGAGCGCTGATTCAACTTGAATAGGCGTTAAAGGAAAGCAAATGATATATGTGTTGATTTCTTATGTGGATTATTGATGATCCTTCTCACTACAGGTGGTATTATTTGCTGTCCTTTTAACGCCTGTTCGACTTGAAACAACTCTCGCTGCATAGGTAAGCTGAACATGAAAAACATTTACAATAAATTTTACTAAATATTAGTTTATGCCCGTTTTTTTTTTAAATAAAGATGTAAAAAAAAAACATGAACTTAAACAGAGTAAGTATTTCTAATCAAAGAAAAAATAATTACTCTATTTCTATTTCCTTTAAAAAAAGGTGTTTTAATGTAAAAATGTTTTTTTCTGTATTTTGTAAAAACTAATAAAAATTTAATCTTTTCTTATTGTCTGCCCAAGTAAAACTCGTACATAATTTTTGCCTGCGGTGTCTAGTTAAAAGCAATTTTCAGGCATGCACTGAATATGTGTCTTGTTTAACTCAACTTTCGTATAATTTCTCATTAAACTGAAAAACAATCTCTCAAAATAGTGTATGGGCCGTATTAGAGTATGTTGGGAAATACATTTAATTACCCAAAGAATTGAGAGTTTTTAGACTAGAGTTCAGCTGTCTGAGCGTATATCATTGTATATATTCTTGTGTTTTCTTAATATTATTTTATGTATTTTTGTACTTGGAAAAACAAAATGTATTTGTTTTTTTTTCTTTGAAGAGATGGGCTCCAAAAAATAGTATGTGGTCCGAACAATTCACAGACCTCCACTAAGTATTTACAATAAACACAAGGTCCACATCAAGTTCATTGGGAACAATCATACAATTTTTGATTCATTATTAATTAGTTATATCTAATGAATCCTAAGATTTTCATTCTAGTTAAAAAGATTATAGGTGTAGATTTTCAATTGGGATTAATTATTTATTTATACAAAAATGAGAAAAATTAACTTGATATCCAACTTTTCTCACTATATAATCTCATTTTAAATGATAAGGATTATGTTTGTTTTCTGCGATATTGAACATCATTGAAAACTATTTTGTTTGGCTCTTTCATTAATTGATAAGATAACTGACCACCAAAAAGCCGTGATGTTTAAGTAGATTTTATGGTTTTCCTGTTGTTATTTTATTCACATTCACATTTCACTGTGACTTGTATTATCTTGTTATTTTGATTTGAAAGATATATATTTTTTAAATATATGTACTATTTACTGTTCATATTAAACAATGTACAGGGTGGACAAATTTCAATGTTTGTATAGTGTAACTCGGTAACTGTAAGAGATACAAAAAAAATGGCGGACACATTCTCGATCTTTTTTTGAGACAAATTCACTGGCAAAAACAAAAATTTGCTATCGTCTTTTGTTTTCTTAGGGATGCAACGATTACGATTACGGTTAATCGTAATCGGCGATAATTTACCGATTAATCCTAATCGGCGATTATTGGTACGATTAATCGTTGACTTGTCTGCATGTTTATGCAGGCTCGCACGAAATTTTAGGGCGAGACCATCCCGCCAGTGCACTGTACGCAGTTTACAAGGCAAGAGGGCAATAAAAAACGTGCCGTGCCTTTACAGTTTACTTACCTATGATTTTTAACTTGAGTTGTGCATTGTGATTTTAGCTTTTACTCAGTGAAGTTTTAATTTCTATTTATTTACTAATTAATTATAGTAGGTTAGGTATGTCTACAAAACGCGAATTAAGTGACATTTGGAAACATTTTGTGAAAATTTTAAACAATGTGTACAAGGCAAAATGTAAATACTGTGAGACAGAAATTTCGCGTGGTGGTCAGAATGCAGCATCTAAAGGTTATACAAGTAATATGTGGGCTCATGTAAAGCATTTTCATAAGGAAGAAATGAACAGAGATAATTGTGATAAAGTTCGGATCTGACGACTTCCACTGATACTCCGCCACAAAAGAAACAAGCAAGGATTCCAGAACTTTTTGAAAATGTTGGTACGTACGATATCAACAGTCCACGTGCCAAAGAGATAACACAGGTAATTCCTGAAGAAATTTGCCTTGATATGGCACCTTTGGACCAAGTAAACAAAGTTGGCTTTCGCAGACTTATTATATATTTTATTTAACGTATGTTTACTTTTTGTTTTGTTTTATTTTATACTATATACCATAAGTTTATGTTCGTTAAACTACTATCCTACTAGTACTAAACTAAGTACTAAACTAATATTGTATTGTTTTCCGTTTTACATAATATATGTTTCTATTATTTTTGTTTTATTGGATACCATAACCATGAAGTTATCACATTGTTTTCGATAGTTTTACCATATAAAATAATTAAATAGTAAAGTTTCTTGCGTTTTCATAATCGTAATCGTACGATTATCAAAATTATAATCGTAATCATAATCGTAATCGTTAAAGTGACAATCGTTGCATCACTATTTTCGAGTTATAAACAAAAGTTTGATTTTTCGACTTTTAGACACGTCAATATCTTGGTTGTTTGTAAAGTTATGAAAAAACAACTTTTACATTCTTCAGACACCATTTTCTGTATAATACAGTGGTGTCGAGAAAATTAAAAAAAAAGGTGCAATTTCGAGATGGCATAAAGTTGTATTTTTTTAAATGGGAATCATAGTTGGCTATGATTTAGTTAAAAAAGGAAATTTTTTTCTCATTCAAACTATATATCATATGTGGGATCGCTTTTGATGTGTAAGTATTTAATAACAAAAATAATCTTTTAGTAGATTACTTTTTACGTTTTTTTATATTTATTCCAAGTGTGTCATCTATGACAGTGTTTATCCGTTTGTCAGGAAATTGCATATTAATAATTTTGTTTCCGTCATAATTATACCCCATTTAATCATAAAAGTGAAGAGGTCTTACGAAAAATATGAAAAATATGATATTCTATAGTCTGTTTACTTAAACTTTGCAGTAGTGGGTTGGACTTAGTGAGCCCGATTTACAATGGGCAAAGTAGCGAGTGTATTGTAAATTGCTTTTTTCCAGGCGTAATAAATATATCATTCTGGGTTACTTATTTATTACCAGGCGTAAAAAATATTTCAGGGTATTAGAATTAAGATAAATGCCTTTTAGGTTTATTGAATCAGTGGAAAAATATTTGAGCAGAGTGTACATACGTAAATTTATTTACAATAACAAGAAATGCATTTTATTGGTTAGCTGTATTTTCTTTAGAGCTTTGAATAAGAAAGTAAAATGACTGGTTACGCTGAAATAAGAACATCCTAATTTAATAAAAAATTTTGATTTAGCTATAAGAAAACCAAACGTCTTAAAAATTTCCGTTACTTTTTGTTTTGTGTACCCATAAGAAATAATGTCAGAAAATAAAACAATTTTAAATTCTACCTGCTTTAGAACAGACGAAATTTTTTGCTGCACAATTTTAAACAATGTTATGTTTCTCTCTATCTTAATATAAAGCAATATTCTGCATTTTGAACTGACCTGTGTAAAAAAAGTGATTAAAATATACACCATATTATACTGCATTCATACATATGAGCACATAAAACACTGTTTACTTGGGCTCACAAGAGACCCTTTGTCGACCGTCTATCTTAAATATAACACATATTATTTTTAGGTAAGGTTAAGGGAATATATTGGTCATTAACAATTAGGTTTAATACTTTCATATTAATATTAGTCGTCAAAAACACAATTCAATTTATATTAAAACACAATCTACAAACGTCCAACTACTACCGATGCCTATGAAATAAAACAAACAATGAAAATTGATTTAACCCATAGTGATAAAGTGAAGATCTGTTAGTGTTTGCTCAATCAGTTTAGTGAAGAACCTTAATAAAATGCCCACAGAAAGTGAGGAAAGTTACAGTGAAATGGAGATGGAGGATGATGGCCAATGGAGAAAAGTAAAACATAAAAGAAAAGCTAGAGAGAGATTAGAAAGTACAACAAAGAAAAACAAAAATCTACCCATACTCACAAATACTGAAATAAATGATATTATTGGAATTCCAACAAAAAATCCAACCTCATATAAAAACTTATCATCAGAAATAAATACAAGCCCATTAGACATACCTAAAAACACATCACAAAACAACAACAAAAAAGTCATCAACAAACAATTACTCACTGCAAATGCAAAACATATTAAATTAACACTAAAAAAACATGTATTACCTAACAACCACAAGAGAATTTACCAGAACACAAATTGCAGATTTTTGGAATGCAAGAAACCCCTTATCTAAAGATATTATAATACTTAAAACAAGCAAAGGTTTCCTACTCAAAACTAATCTGGAAAAAGGTACGGCATTAAATTGCCTCAAATCATTAAAGCAATCTCAAATATTACAAGATTTCCAAGAAACAAATACAAACCGCCAGCCAGCTAATAAAACTTATAACACCACTTTTGCCTGTGTAATAGCAACCATAGAACAAGACATTGAGGACATCAAAATCAGAGAACATCTAGAAGCAAATAATTATGAATTAAGATACTGCAAACGTATAACATCTAGAGCTACGGGGAAATTAACGCAGCTGATAAGAATAATAACAGGAGATTTTACATCGTTTCAAAAACTGCTCAATGAAGGAGTATTCTACAAAAACCGATACTACCCAGTCTATCCAAGCACATCCCCAGAACCGACACCAACTCCCTGTGCAAA
>JANEYF010003721.1:0-51369 GCA_029963845.1 Rhamnusium bicolor | reverse complement strand
AGCCAACGAACTACCACTAATGCTATTGAGTTTTGAAAAAACTATGTACTTATGTAAATGACTATGCACCTTTACTTTCTGTCAGTCTCAGTATTGTGTATAAAACTGTATTACTTGAAAGTATGCTTATTGTAGAAAATGTAAAGTACTTGCATTACTTATTTAATATTTTTTTTGATATACAGGGTGTCAATAGTGTGTTCTCCTTCGATAACTTTTGAACCGTTAGTGATACAACAATTTATTAAATACAATAGTTTTTTGAGTCGATAAGGTCTATCATTTAAAATTATAATGAAATCAACAGGGTGCTTAAATTTTCTGTTACACACAAAAAATACTTTTTTTAAATAGAACACCCTATATTTTTATCACTATTTTATTAAATGAAAAGAGTATTAACAGTGATATTTTGTTTTTGGATTTGCGTGCAACGTTGCCAAGTTATTTAACATTTTTCTGAAAATTTAAGGATTTATAAGGGCCCGTTTAATAATTTTTAATTTTTATTTACTTATGAAAACAAGCTGGGTAAGCAAATATTATACTATTCTTAGTTCGTACTACACGCTAAGTATTAGTACCTTTTTTACATTATTCTATTTTACAGGGTGTCCATGACGGCATGTCAATTAATGCGAAATTCAAATGGGAAAAACTCTGTTTTTATAAATGGAACACCCTGTATTTTTTTACGTGGTTGGATTCCTCGCTTCAAATTGCTTTCCTTTTTGTATAATACTTCCTATAACTAACTGTTGTATTTTTGGAGATAATGAAGGTTTTCTCTTTAACCTCACAATCATACTAAAAATTAATACAATTTTTATCAAGAATGGCTTTGGAAAAACAAAAAAATTGCGTTCAGGCGAAAAACTATTTCCTATAAAATCGTAAAGGAAACAGTAAAAGTAGCAAATTTAATGAACTTGAATGACAAAATTTACACCTAGGTATGTACATAACAAAATAAAGTGTACTTTTGAACGTAAACAGTAAATAGAAGGAAAGAAATAAAACAAGTTACAAAATATGCTCAACGTGACCTCCCTAGTTTGTAAATTACAAAATTCTGACTCTATGAAGAAATGAGTCACTTACATTTTGCAACGTAGTAGGCGTGATGGTTCGAACGCTAAGTCCGAATTCTTTGCTGCATGTCTTCTCTTGTGAGCGGTGATGTTTTGTACACTAACCCTTTAAAACCCATCAAAAACCGGCGTTACCGTATGGTACGGGAAAACATAGGTGCCATTTTTAACGTCTGCATTGTAAGTTTCGCTAGTTTTTTGCTAGATGGCGCTAAATATCCGCTTTAAGTATGAACTCTAAAGAACATCTTAGTTTGGTTTTGACCTTGTAAGTGAGCGTATGGGCGTAAGCTGCAAATTTATTTCGACAATACCGTAACGCTTTGAATAATGGAGGACATAAATTTTGAGTCAGTATTTATTGCTTGTTTTAAAACATGTAGTAAGTGTTAGTTATTGTACTTTACTTTATAAATATGTACATTTTTGTATTTTTTGTATTTTGTTTTGTTATACATCTTAGACTTTTTACATGGAGGCATTTTTTGTTGGTGCTGCCATATGGCATACGCTAAGTCACATTCGTTATCATTTTTTAACGTGTTTTTTTTTTTCAGGCGCGGTTTCCCATTGCAGGAGGCGTTAGATATGGCCTATTCCGAAGATATTAACTATTTACGTTGAACCACCCGAGGCTAATGTTTTGACGGAAGAAGACTCCGCAAATGAGGATTCTGGGGGTACAATTATTGACAATCTTTCAGACCGACAACTGCGAGCTCGAGCAGAAGTCAAATTTTTCAAGAAAGGAAACGGCACTGCAGAGCCAGAAGAGGCAGATCTTCCAACTTCCAGTGTTTCAGCTTCAATCTCATCGTACCTAGCAAGGTCAAAAAAGACCACAGCTGGATTAGCGGTGATCCTCAGGCGTAGACAAGAGATTTTCCCGAATCTGATTTTAAACAATTTATGGATCTTTCACCCGTTCAACTTTTGAGCTATTTTTCGACGACAAAATGATTACTTTTTTGCTTTATAGCAATACTAATAATAAAGTGGCTACGCAGTATTGCGGGAAAAAAATCATATTGGGAATCACAAGGTGATGTGAACAACGCTATGGTGAGTAGGGCCATGAGACGGGACCGTTTCGTACAAATTATGCGTTTTCTCCATTGCGCTGATAATTCGAAACCGAACTTCGTGGTAAACCCATTCGCTTCGGGTACAAAATGTGGGCACCAAATACAACATCTGGATATTTAGTAAATTGTGAGTTATATCAAGGAAAAAATAGTCGACGGCCAGAAATCTATGAAAAAGATTTTGGAAAAGCTGCGGCACCATTTGTGACAATGTTGAATGAGTTAAGAGGCGCAAAAGACAGACCTTATGAACTTTACTTTGATAACCTATTTACTGGTTTAAATCTTCTAGAACATGTAAAAAGAAAGGGGATATCAGGGCACTGGTACTGTTCGCGAAAATCGCATTCCAAAAAATTGTCCTATGTCGTACAAAAAAACTCTCGCAAAAAAAAAGAAGAGGTACATACGAAGGAAGGATTGAAAGAGAAACAGGTAGTATGATGGTTCGTTGGGTAGACAACAACGTTGTTACTGTTGCATCAACCTGTCATGGTATTTTACCTGTATCTCAGGTAAAACGCTATAGTTCTGCCCAAAAGAATTATTATGGTACCTCGTCCATTTTTGATTGGTGAATATAATGCACACATGGGAGGGTACAGATCTCATGGACGAGAATGTATCAAGATACAGGATAGGTATTCGCAGCAAGAAATGTTGGTGGCCTATTTTCACATGGTTTGTTGACGTTACAGTAATGAACGCCTGGCAAATACACAGAAAGTCTGGTGGAAGGTTGACACTGTCAAATTTCGAAGAGGATATTACAACGTGCTACTTACAAAGTTATGGGACCATCCCTAAGCCTGGTGGACGACCCAGAACCCTCAAAAACCAGTCTATCGTTGAATAGAATTTCAGACGATGTAAGATATGATGGAATGAACCATTTAGTTGTTGAAACCCCGGATAAAAAGAAAAGATGCGCAGGCGAAGGCTGTTCGTCGAGTGTTCGTACAATGTGCCACAAATGTAACTTGGGGCATTGTATTCCATGCTTTTATATATTTAATACCAAGTAAATGTTGTTTTTAACTTTTTTATGCATTTTAGTTAGAATTATAATATTTTTTTGTAAAAGTTAATATTTTGAATAAAAAGTACATATGAAAGCCTAGCGCCTTTGAAAGGGTTAATGTACCCCCACAAAAAAGTCCAATTTTCTCAAATCTGGCGACCTTGGTGGCCATTGAACTGGTCCTCCTCGACCTATTCAATTGTCACCAAATATAACATTAAAAGTTTCTTACGGCAATACTATAATGGGGTGGAGCTCCGTCGTGCTGGAACCACAGCCTCTGTAAGAAATTTGGAGGACACCGTTTAACAATCCTCCCAGTACATTTTGCAAAAAATCGAGGTACATATTCCCAGTCAAGTGACCATTACAGAAATGCGGTCCAATTACATATTCACCTACTATCCCTGCCCACACATTGAGTGATCATCTGTATTGATTATCTACAGTTCTCATAAAATGAGGTTTCATGGTATCATAGTAGTGTAAGTTATGTCTATTAACACAATCATTTTTATGAAATGTGGCCTCATTAGTGAATAGCACGAAATCAAAAAATTGGGCTGTTGGTGAATCTTATTGAGTGTTCACTCATAAAATGTTACCCTACGTTCGAAATCATTTGGCTCTAGTTCCTGAAGCAGTTGAATATGATAAGGATGAAAGGTTTGTGTCCTCAATATTCTTGTTACAGAGGATTGACATATCAAGTTGTCTATTAATTTCTCTCGTACTTTTATGCGGATCTTCAACGACACTTAATGTAACTTGAAACACTTTTTCTTCATTTGTTGCTAGTTTTGTACGTTCATGTTTTTCATAATTTACATGTCTAGTTCATTCAAACCTTTCTCGCAACCTTTCAAATGCAGAATGGTGAGGATGTCTTCGTTTTGGATAACGCTATATATAAATTCTTGATGCCAATAGTGGATTTCTCGCCCTTTCTCCCAATGCATAAACCAAGTCGATCAACTCTTCGTGTGAAAAATTCATAATTTATTTAACAAAAATAATAAACTAGGAAATACAGAAGAATCACCACCAAGTAAAATTAATTACGTGTAAACCCCAAAATATCAGTTTGACAGCACAATTTTTGTTTCCAAAGCCATTCTTGATAAAACTGTATTATTTTTACTATGATCGCAAGGTTAAAGAAAAACCATAATTTTCTCTAAAACTTCACCAGTTAGGTATAGGAAGTGTTATACAAAAAAGAAATCAATTTTAAGGAGGAATCCAACCAAGTAAAAAATATAGGGTGTTCCATTTAAAAAAGAGAGTTTTTCCCATTTGAAATTCGCATTAATTGACATACCGTCATGGACACCCTGTTGAATAGAATAATGTAAAAATGGTACTAATATTTGCTTACCCAGCTTGTTTTCATAGGTAAATAAAAATTATTAAACGGACCCCTATAAATCCTTAGAATTTCCAGAAAATGTTAAATAACTTTGCAACGGTGCATGCAAATCAAAAAACAAAATACTGTATTCATTTAATAAAATCGTGACAAAATATACAGAGTGTTCCATTTAAAGAAAGTATTTTTTATGTGTGTAACAGAAAATTTAAGCAACCTGTAGATTTCACAATAATTTTATATGATAGATCTTATCGACCCAAAAACTTTTGTAAATACAAGTAAATAATAAATTGTTGTATCACTAACGGTTCAAAGGTTATCGAAGGAGAACACACTGTTGACTCACCCTGTATACTGTATATATTTCAAGAAATATTATCAACACTAAGCTGGTTCATTTATCTCTTTTCCCACTTCATTCCACGTTTTTTCTTGTTCGATTTGAATAATTTTGCCACTATATTTACGAATTGAATATTAAAAGCCGCAAGATATAAACGATAAATGACGCTTGAAATTGGAACATGCACTGTTGTATGAAAATTGTCAAGTTAGAGCTGGTTTTCGACATGTCTGTCAGACATACGATTCTGGGTTAATAATCAAATGCTTTACAATGAAACGACATGTCGCAGACGTGATGCAAACAAATGTCGCGTATATGGACAACCAGCTTTAAGTACCCTGCTGATTATCACTATCTTTTTGTGAACTTTTACCGAAAGAAAACTTTTCTCCTACATGCGATAACGATTTATTTAAATCAGAATAACTCCGTAATAAACCGTTATTTCTATCAACAATTTAAAAAGAGTAACATTTTTATTTCTTATAAAGTAACCAGAATATCAAGAATTTGTAAAATTTTCAACATTTCGTAGAAATAATTAATTATATCCACACATGACAATCACAGCAACAGATAACTTTGCCAAAAATTAATTCATAAGAAAAAGTATCTAGTATTCTAATATGCTGAGTGTAAATGAAACCTGTCCCATCTAACGAAAATTTTAATTTTTCATTTAAAGTGCTGTGATTTACAAAAAAATGTTTCTGACGGGGTTTCTTACTATTGCAAAAATTGAATTACTGTTTTATGATAACTACTTTCTTATATATCTGTCAAATCTCAGAAAGGTGGCTCAAGTCATTAAGTAAATTATTTAAATCATTATAAATCTAAATTCAACTGCAAGTTAGGCATACAAAAAAATCAGAATATATATATTTTTTCTCCAGGCATTTTGCGTCGTATGCTCTTCTGCATTTTTGGTATTGAATTCCCACATTGGTGTGGTATATATTGCACGTACAATGAAACGTAGTCCCCGCTGCATTAATAAATAGTGTTTGGGCACATTAAGTTTGTGGTTTATTTTTGTTGTCGTTTCTAACAGGCATTTCAATTTTAAATAAATTCCTCACATACTTCTTCCTGTTTTCATCATCTTTCTTCAACAGCTAATTTGTTTTTTTAAGTTTTTTCTACTTTATTGTTTTCTGTTTGTTGTGTATTAATTTTACGTTTTTTGTAACTTTTTCTTTGACGATCTTTAGCCCCTTTTGGAGCAATAACTTTGCCCAATTTTGGACAAAATAATTAACAGATTTTGTCCCCATTCTTGTCGAATCTTCTAATATCTCAAAAATATTTTTGGATTTCAGATTGTGTTCTGTTTAAGGAGACCACTTCCGGATATCTTCTTCTAATGAATTTTATGGTGCTACTGTAACTGCTTTTAGAGTGCAGCTTGTTAAGGTGGGATGCAGTTTCAAAAAAATTATATAGGTAATATCGTTTTATTGAGTATGGTGAATTTCCCATTTTATATATTTGATGCTAACTACTTTGTTTACCTGGCATGTTGTCCTTAAAATTATTTTGCCTGTAGTTTTTTGTGTATAGACTTTTCTGTGTGGTAGTTATCTAATTTACTTTGTATATCACTTGTCACCGATAACGCCTCTCAAAATCGTAAAGATCCACTCTCTAATTTAGTAGTTGCTGCAATCAACATTTCAAAATGTTCCACTATGTCAAATAAATCTACATGAATTCAATAATTATTTATCGGCGGCGGGTCCAGCTCAACGCGCAGAAGGCCCACGATAATAAATATTCACGGGACTGGTGACAGCGGTTGGTTTAGCAATTATTTACTAACGGCAGGTCCAGCTCAACGCGCTGAAAGTCCACTGCAATAAATAATCACTAGAGTGGTGACGGCGGTACAGGACGGTAATATGGCTACCAACACCATGAGGTCTAGTTCAGGGCGTTGGAAACCTCAAAGTGCCACCCGATATTCGGCCAGCCGGCGTCGTCGTCGAATTTTTAATTCTAACCTAATGGAGCTAAACTCTACTCGCTACTCAACAACCCTATTTAGCGTGTAGAAAACTGAATTGATGCTCTTGGCTACGGCGATTCTATTTATACCAAAATTATAGCCTTGGTAAAGTTTCATATTTCATGGCGGCAGAAAGTGCGCGGCAGCACATACCAAATGGTAATTGCAGAAACTATAAAAATGAACATATGCATGATTAATGACATAGCGGCAGGTAGTGCGCGGTAGCACAGGACAAATGGGAATTTCTGAAACTATAGGAATGAACTAATGTATGATTCATTACGAGAATTTCTTGGGAAGAATCTACATGAACTGCTTGAAAACGTTCCTTACAATCTACGAGTAGAAGGCTGCGTAAAGATGGATGGAGCTCCAGTAGATTCTAGTATAACAGTGAAATTTTTTAAAAATTTGCCCACCTCTAATTTAAAATAGGTACCATTAACGCAACTTTCTATTTTTACTTTCAAAGTATTATGGAGTAATGTACAAGAAGGAATTTTGTTCAATAACTTCTTAACTAAACAAGATAACAAAGAATTAGCACAGTAAAATATATGGTAAATATTTCCAAAAAAAAGTCAGTGGCGTAGTGAAATATAGTTTGGGAAGGCGGAAAGGTATGGACCTTTTAGCCTTCCCAAACTTATATTTCCTGAGAAAAAAAACGTACTACTCGGTACATTAATTTTGACAACATTCAGAGTAAATAATGCATATTATGTAGTTAGTTTGTGTACCAAATTGGAGAATGATATCTTATTTCTGTAGAAAGTTATTGACAGAAATAATTATAAAAAAATTATACCTCAACTTTATCACAGAAACCCTCATTATCTCGATGAGTTCTATAATTGCCTGAATTTACCAAGATACAAACTGCATCAACTTGTATAAAAGGAGAAAATAAATATTTATATTATAAAATGATTTATTTGTAAATATCAAAATTACTATAATTATATTATCAGTCAATAGAAGATAAACAACAAACACAAAGTATTTGTTTCTTAATACAAATATATACATTTATAACACAAGAAATATTATCATCATTCACATAAAAATTAAATAAGCCATAACATCCTGATAATATAAAACATAGGATTCTTTATTGACCTTTATTAATTATTCTAAATATACCTACTCAGTACTTATGTAAATAGGTAAAGAGAAAATTTAGTAGACAAATTTGGCCATGCATCATATAATTCATAGTAGTAATCACTAATCAGTACTATAAATAAATATTTTAACCTTATCTTCATTTATCTGGGACCTTTCTTCTTTTAAGAAAGACGTATTCTAAGACCCATAACAGGACACAAATAGAAGATAGTGCTGAGGCTGTGTGTAAGGCAGGCACATATGAGCTTGTTTTATCATGAATAGCACCTGAAAATAAAATATGTATATAATATACATTGATAAAAAAAATTAAATGAAAATAAATATATTTAAATGAAGTAAATATTTGTTTTATGTATACGCAACTAAATTTATTTTCTATCTAAGAAAAATATGCATCTACCAATCGGAGGTACTTCTTGATTTTAGAGTTATATTAAAACAACGACTTATAAGACAACTCGGTATTTTATTTCAACCAATTTGGACAAATGTTGACTGTCAAATATACGTAGCAATGGAGGTAAAATTTTAGAAACGAACGAAGAATAATAATAATTTATCGATTTGTTTTCTTGGGTTAAGGTCTCTTGTTAAAGAAAAATATATTTTTGAAAGCCGTCATTGCGATGTTTTATTACACCTTCTTCTGAATAATTAAATGTTAGTTTTGCCCTAAAGAAGGTGTAGTAAAACACCCCAACGTCGGCTTTCAAAAATATATTTTTCTAAAAAGTGAAATTGGTGTCCTTGAAAAATCTTCTACGGGTTGAAATTGTCGAACCAGGGCAATAGATTAAAATAGAACGCTACCTTGCCTACGTTTCGTTTAATATGCTTAAACTTCTTCAGGGCTCAATAGCCAAATAATGATGTAAAAATTCCACAAAAGAAATTTTTTTTTAAACCACGTCTGTAGGCATAACAATTACAAAACCAATCAATTTGAAAGTCAATAAAATATACATATATGTAGACATTAGACACACAACAGATTAAAATTTAACAATGTTCTTAGCCAGAGACCGAAATCAAATAAAAAAAATGAAAAATAAATAATTTTTTAATCGTTAAGAAATGACTAATGGCGAAAAAATTATAGTCTATGAATCATTATTTCTGATTAATAAAAAAAATAGCACGGTTCCATTAAAAAAATTCCATAGGACCCCTACGGAAATGAAAATGAAAATTAAATTCCGTTTTATGAAAAAAAACCTAAAGATACTGGTACCTATCAGTAATTCAAATAACTATTTTCTTCTTTACAAACAAGTCTAGAACCTTACTAATAATCAAGATAGGTTTATTGGGGTTCAAAATAAAATAATTTCCATAGCCTACTTAGTAATTTTCTTACATCGCATTCATCTGACGTGGCCATTCTGAAAAAATTAAAAAATTGTTCGTATCTCACTTATTTTTTGGAATTTTTAAAATCTGAAAAAACTGTTGCACTTAGAAATTTATGCTTAATGAGAAACCATCAAAAAAAATATAGTTATTCCAGAAAAAACAGTTGATGTCACTTTTTCCGGTTCAACCGGAAGTGATATTTTCATTCCTGTTAGTCTAAAAGTAGCCCATTATTGTCTAATTGATGTGTACCAAAAACCAAATTTTTAAATTCAAAATCAACCAAAATATTGGGGGCGTACATTGACTCGTGGGCACCCGGTATATCTACTTCCATTCTTTCTGAACTCATCATCTAGATATTGTTCTTCAATTTAAAATGTCAAAGTAAATATGAGAAATGTTCATATATTGCATTACCTATCTAATTTAAATATTTTTATAAATAGTTTATTCGCGGACTAGCCCTCTGATTAGTTCAGGAAGATATATATCGGACTAGGGGTCTTCGTTTCTGTATTGTAATTAGAGGAGATCATTTTTTGGGTGTGAAACTTTCCTCTTTAATAAGTTAATATCTTCCAATCTCAATATTTTTTTTTGCTTCTAATACTAAGAACACCATTATTTAATTCAATGCAGTTCTTGCTCCTAGACTGAGTAGTGGTTTTAATAGTTTCCATGATAAAATGTACTGGAAGTGTTGTTTTTGATTTATTATATGCCTAAAACCTTTATACCAGCGCATTCAGATAAGAATGACAGTATGAAATGGAAGAAACTATAAGTATTCATTATTGTTATGATGTTAGGTTTTAAAGGATGCTTATGTCGTTTCATACAAAAAAGTAATTCAGTAATTCGCTTTAACTCGAAACATAATATCCAAATACATATCTTTTTCCCTGATTTGAGAAAATGTTTTTATCCGTATATACATAAAACTAATTACCTATTATTGGTCCTATTATTAAAGAGACAGCTCCAGTAAAAAGCATATTAAGACCAGTGGCAGCTGGAATTTTGTCCAAAGGCACGTACTTTGGAATGATAACTGATTGAAAAACGGCTCTAATTCCTTTTGTTAAACCAATTAATGAACAGCATATGTAAACTACTATATGAGATTTTCCCCAAGAAGCCAAAACTAAAAATTGTGTAAAAATTAGTCCTTCATATTATTCATCTGGCCTCAAGAAATTGTAATAATTAGATCTATAAAATTATCGCATTTGCCAGCTCTGTATTTAATTCCTCGATCTGTCACTGTAAATTGAAAGAAATTTAACAAAAGTAATGGTCATGTTAATAATCTGAGTGATAATGGTTTTAGATTTAACTCTAAATATTAGGACAAATTTCTCCACCAATAATAATTAATACCTACAAAAATTTTATGACCTTCTTTTAGGCAAATTTCATTCTTAAAAATGGGGACAAATCTTGCTCAAGAAACAAGCAAAATATTAGCGTATTTATAATATTTAGACATTCAGAATCTGTCACAGTATAATTCTCGTCGTAGGGTACAAATCCAGGACAAACAGAGGATAAATCTTGCTTCACAATTTGCAGAAAATCATGTTTACGCAATAAGTATTCCCAGTGTAATTTATTCCTGAAGTCGGTTGAAACCGAGGAGTAATCCTGTTTGGAAGTTTGATGTACAGGGTGAATATTCTAATTTGATACCCCCCTTTATTTTCGTGTAAATTTTGAGATATTTTAAAAATTCAAAATACTACTTTATGTAATTTTTTCCGCAGATTTCAGATCTGCTATCAGAATTTTCATAGACCTTTTACTATACGAGGGATGTTCTAAAGTTACATTTTTTTAAAAAGAACACCCTGTATATTTTTACATATTTGGATTCGCCTCGTGTTTCTGATTTCAAAAATGTATAATTGTTATTTGTTATATGTTTATTTCAATAATAACCGTGAAAACTATAAATTCATATTTTTATTCATATCCACATACCTACCTATATTTATTTCAAATAACTAATTAACAATAATTAACTGGCAGCACACGAACAACTTAATTAACCATCAACATAAAAAATAAAAGTAACTATAATAAATTTTCAATGTGTGCGCCATTTTGTGCAATGCACATGGTATCTCTTAATTAAATTCTGAATCACATTATTCAGTATATGCCGATTATCATTTAGATACTGAATTTCTAGAAATAGTTGCTCTCGTATAATGTCTAATGTTAAATTGTCTTTCGCGTAAATTTTATTCTTCAAATGCGCCCACAAAAAGGTATCTAGGGGCGTTAGATCTGGACTTCTCGGTGGCCAACTAATTGTTCCATATTTTCCGATCCACCCCTGGTAATTTCATTTAAATAATTACTGACATTTACAACGTTATGGCATGGCGCACCGTCTTGTTGCTAAATGATGTTCCTAGTGATTCCTATGGGGAGATCGTCCAAAAAATTTTCAATTTCATTTCGCAAAAAACCTAAATACCTTTCGCCATTTAAATTTGCTTCATAACAAAGTGGTCCAATTACTCTATTATTAATTATTCTGCACCAAACCTTTTAAAAAAATAAATTAAATTTTAGAACATACGATTATTACCATTTTACCTGAAGAGATTGTCGTTCTTGAAATTGAATTTCTTTATATTTATGGGAATTTTCAAACGACCAGTAGTGCATGTTTTTCCTATTGAAACATCCTGCAGTTGTGAATGATGCCTCATCCGTCCACAGAATATTCTGAAAAATTGCTTCGTGGTTTTGCCTGTGAATTATTTGCTGATAAAATTGTAATCGCGAGATAGGATCTGCAGGTAACAGTTTTTGAACTGACATTACACTATAAGGTTTTCGTTTATATTTCTTTAAAGTCTTTATTACTGAACCATGGGAAACTTCATTTATTTGTGCGCAGTTTCGGGTTGTCATAGGGATTTTTTTCAAAATGTAGCAATATTCTCAATTCCATTTCCTCCGTTAAAATTGTAGCTTGAACATTTCTATTTGTAGATATCAGTAAAATTTCTTGTGTTAAGGAATTTTTCTTCTGTTCCTTTAAATATTAATTTGGTGGGTTGTCGTCTGTTGGGAAACTTTCTTCCATAATGTCTTAAAGCTGCTGCAGCATTTCTGTTGTTTTCCAGATATGTGTTATATATATCAAATTTTTCTGCCCAAGAATATTATAAATTCCCCTAACACGGGAACACTATTATAACAAAGCGTCGCTAATTGTTACAATCAATTGTTGTAACTGTAAAAAGTTGTTTCAAATTTTTTAATAACCTAAGCAAGAAATTTATGGTTTAATTTATGGCTAAAATATGAATTTATGGTTTTCACGGTTATTGTTGAAATAAACATATAACAATTATACATTTTTGAAATCAGAAACACGAGGCGAATCCAAATATGTAAAAATATACAGGGTGTCCCATTTAAAAAAATGTAACTTTAGAACATCTCTCGTATAGTAAAAGGTCTATAAAAATTCTGATAGCAGATCTGAAATCTGCAGAAAAAATTACATAAACTGGTATTTTCAATTTTTAAAATATCCCAAAATTTACGAAGATAAAGGGGGGTATCAAATTAGAATATTCACCCGGTACAAGCATGTGAAATTCTGTGGAATTCTTTATAATTATTTAGATTTCCTTGGAACGTGGAATTCTCTTGCAATTGCTTCGAAATTTTTGACATTCCTCAGAAGTTTTACAATTATTGTAGTAAGTAATTAGTTATTTATTACTATTTATATCATTTATTTTAGAATATTCTTGTATTATATTTTTAACTAAAAATAGCACATCATAGTTACTTTCATGACATATGAATTGACGACACAAGTGGATAAAGGTATCATGTATCAAAGTTATAATTTTGCATAAACAACTTAAAAACACTGTTTCAGATCTCTTTTACTTTCTTATACCTAATATAAGGAAGCATTATTAAAGTAATCGTGATTTTTTTCGACCTTGAGATTTTGATTAATATGAACGTTTTGATTCCTGCTGAATCCATTGTGACATGTGTGTGTGTGTGTGTGTGTGTGTGTGTGTGTGTGTGCGTGTGTGTGTACGTGGTGTGTGCAGGTACGTGCGTGCGTGCGTGTGTGTGTGTTGTTTTTTGTGTGTGTGTGTGTGTGTGTGTGTGTGTGTGTGTGTGTGTGTGTGTGTGTGTGTGTGTGTGTGTGTGTGTGTGTGTTTTTTTGTGTGTGTGTGTGTGTGTGTGTGTGTGTGTGTGTGTGTGTGTGTGTGTGTGTGTGTGTGTGTGTGTGTGTGTGTGTGTGTGTGTGTGTGTGTGTGTGTGTGTGTGTGTGTGTGTGTGTGTGTGTGTGTGTGTGTGTGTGTGTGTGTGTGTGTGTGTGTGTGTGTGTGTGTGTGTGTGTGTGTGTGTGTGTGTGTGTAAGTCATAAAATTTATCTATATGCTTACAAATATATAAGTTATATTTAAGATAAACAATGTAAATAACTATTACACGATTTTGTTATAGATGTAATCTTTATTCTAAGAACACTCAAAGCTAGCCTAAAAAAATATTTTTTTATTATAACAGTGACTTCATTTTTGTTTAAGTAAATTTTTTCAACAAATTTTAATTGAAAAAAATGATACATTATTATTAACACTACTCCTTCTGGTCAACCTGGCATACTGATGTGGTCAATTGGAAAATTTATAGAAAAATTGTATAAGCAATGTCATACTGAAAACTGACACTCCAATTTTTAAAAAGACCCCTTCTAACTAGCTTGTTGGTCATTATGGTCACCGTTCGTTCTTGTTATCATTCCTATAACTGTTTAAGTTGACCGCAACAGTAAGACAGGTTGACCAACAAGCTTTTTTTAGAAGACAAATATAAACAATGGCATACGAGGTTGTCCTGCGAGATTTTCTGCTGGCAAGCAAATTAGACAAGCCCTATTAATCATTAAGTCGAATTGAGGCAATCCTTAATTATTGCAAAAATTACTTAATAATTTAAATAAGTAAAATAAAAATAATTGTACCAGTTCTAGCAATTGTTGCAGCAATCAAGGCACTGGCATACATTACTTTAGGTGGAGCATCACAAGTGTGGGACAAAATAGGTATAACCAGTCTACCAACAATGTCAGAAATATATTGCACTGATGTAACAAGGGCTACATCTGACCTTGGAAATTCGGATAATTCAGGTAAAACGAACTGCATCATCAAAATAACATTTAGTTCTGCTGCAAAAGATATTCCCTAACCCAATAACTACCAAAACGTAAGGTACTTGTTTCAGAAGTTGCAAATCGAATAAATTGCAGATTTTTTCTAATACAGTGTTATTCTTCTTAACGGGAACTGTCGTATCTTTATATACAGCACTTGAATTCCTTGTTATCAGTTTATCGCAGTCTTCTTCCTACAGCAAAAATAAGGAGCTGAATTTAACGATGGTACATTCATTCAATTCATTTTACCATTACATTTTATGATCATAATATTACCAGAGTAATACGTGGCGTAATAGTTATTCAAGCAACAAGTGTAAGAAGTGAATGAGTTTATTACATGTAATCTGAAAACACGTCAAGTGAAATAACAATTTTTGCATGAGTTTGCATACACTATTTATTCTATGATCATGTAAAATGGGATAAATTTATGTTATGAATGAATGATGAGTTAAATAAAACATTAGCCCAGGTACTAAACTAATGTTATTAAATATGATTTGAACGGAACAACTACTCAGCTGGCAAATACCCCGACATGCATTGGATTATACCATCAAATCATGATAGATCGGTAGCCAATATCATTTGTCAATTCCTAACCAGACATAATCCAATGCAGGTCGGGGTACTTGCCTGCTGAGTAGTTGTTTTGTTCAAGTCATATTATAAAACAGTAGTTTAGTCCACCTGGGCTAGAGCTCGCCGCTCTCGGTATTTGCTTCGCATGTCGCTATCCGCCACAGAGACATCTATCATGTCGGTCGGATAGTAGCATTTGGACCATATGAGAAGTTTCACATACCTCTCACCACTACTCAATTACTACCAATGACATTCAGTATCTTAAGTTAATTAGCCGTGATTACCACGACAACCCAACTAAATTTATAAAAATAAATCCAACCTAAGTTTTATTGTTATTGGTTGTCATTTAAAAATGTGTGGCAAAAGTGATACCGATGAAGAGTGTTGCATACCTCCTTAAGTTACGAACATTGCAACTAGGGCAACATCAAGTCTGTTGTTCGAGAAATCTAGAAAACAAAATGAGATATCGTACAAGCGAATACGCATGTAGAATATTTATCTACGACTATTAAATAATAACAATTTTTGCAAAATAACGCGATAAAATTTCAGACAAACTTTGACGTTTCAAATCCAATAGCAATTCCGCGCTTTGATTGATATGTCATGGCATATTCGATGAAATTTTGATAAAAAATTTTGGAATCAGTGATTAATGTATAACATTATTCTTGAGAAACACATACATAATGGACACTTTATTTAATAGTCGGGGATAAAAAAATTTGTATAGACAAATTTTTGAAGGAGACGCCAGAATTGCAATACTTGATGAAGAAGGTATTTAAACTCCGGATTTTATTTGATTTAATTAATTTTTTTATTCCGCATTGAAGGTCATTGCAATATTTGGTATTGGAGGGGCATTTCGGAGGGATGAGCTAAGAAAATGTGTATTGACGAAGAAGTTAATTCCGTTTTATTTGTAAAAACACCACGTTCAAAAAATGGATAAAGAAATAAAGAAGTTTTGTTGTTAACAATGAGGTAGAAGATGTGTTGACTTTTATAGATATATCGTAAATATGATAATCTTCACCCCGCTTTGACTCTCCATGAGCGTTTTTTAATTATAGAAATAAAAAGTGCTGTCCAAGCTGTTGGTGACTATACATTGTGAGTTATACATGCGTCTCTGCTTCAGGGGGTCAACTGCAACGGTGCTTGCAGATACTGGGGCAGATGTATTACGCCTCAAACGACACGATGGCTGCTGGAAGTGGTCGAACGTTGCGGAAAGATATTATGTAGAGGAATCACTTGCTTGGATACAAAATAAGTAATACGGAGCAGATTTCCCAAAGAGACCTAGTTGTAGCTAATATGGAACAAGGAAGTATGCTTAGAGAAGTATGTAGATCTTAAAAGTTCTTTACTCGACGTATAAATAATAAAAATTGCACTAACTCTACTTTTCATTTTGACATTGTTTCATATTACAATTTACATTTGAACTGTCAGACAATGACAGTATATTAACTGTTAAAATGGTTGCTGTATAATAAAAATTGGAAATTGCATTTCTAGTTTCAGAGGTACTATTGATATTTCTAATAATTTCTTGTCCATCTGTTAAGATGACGTAGTGCAAAAAATTTTTATTGCCCTAGTGCAATTAAGAATCCTTTTTTATACTGAAAATTTGTAAATAATGCTCTACTGTTTGCATCATTATAGAAAAAATAATCCAAATGCCACCAGCCACCATCTCATGAATTATTACTACACGTCGTACATTAACGAGTTATACTTAGTTTATTAATTCCATAATAATGCATATCGATTTACTAGATTTACCAAGCTCTTTAGACTTATAAAAAACATTGTCACCCGAAATTTCTTGTTACGAAAATATTTTCCCTTTTGCTATTTTTAGTGCATTATATTTTACATGTTTAATATTTTTTAAATTTAAATATGGGCCGTTATTTTCTTAAACCCAATTCTCTTTGAATTTTGCGATTTGATAGTACCAGAGAAAGAAGATAATCTTGTCTCAATGGGGAAAGAAAACATTAGATCCCCATCTGAGAAAGAGCAGAAATACTAACAGTGAAAATAGATGAAGAAGAAAATGATCACGTTTATGTGTTGTTGCAAGATATCAGAGCGAATGAAACACGGTGTCTTTTAGTAAAAGTAAATTGAAACAAATTTTTAACCTACCTCTTT
Organism: Rhamnusium bicolor; assembly: GCA_029963845.1. Classification (NCBI taxonomy): domain Eukaryota; kingdom Metazoa; phylum Arthropoda; class Insecta; order Coleoptera; family Cerambycidae; genus Rhamnusium; species Rhamnusium bicolor. The sequence goes on along the minus strand of JANEYF010003721.1, from coordinate 33,978 downwards.
TTCTCTATTCTCTAGATTTGTTTCATAATTTTTGGTCATAAGTTCCATACATTTATTTGAATCAGTCTTTTTTTGATCGGCTTAAATAACAAGCAGCCTATAAGAGCTAATAACGAAATAGTGAAAAGTATCAACACTGTGTATTGTCTACCAACTTGAGTCAATAATATATCACATATTTTTGGCATAAATATTGATGAGATACTAGCACCAGTTGCAGATATGCTTACTGCTACTGTCAGTCTTTTCTTGAAGTATGTGTATGTGGCAAGGTACGTTGCAGGCATTAGTATACCTTGACCTAATCCTAAAAAAATTAAATAAAATGAAGCAACTTTCAAAAGCAATATACGGGGTCAAAATATTTACTGGGATATTAATGCTTATTCCAAAATTTTCAAACGTTCTTAAATATAATAAAATAGAAAAATTTGGCTTTAAAAAAAAATGTTTCTCTGGAGATGTGGACAGAGGCCGTGCAAGTAGATGAAAGCCACTCTTTTGAAAAATGGTTTGGAAGAAAGTCCAACATACAACACATCATCAAAGTTTTCGGATCCGCTGCATACACGCATAACGCAAAAGAATTAAGAAAAAAATGGGGCCCACAAAGATGTCGTTAAATGTTTTTGTTGAAATCATAGAACTCGTTTCTAGGATCAAACAGACAAAACATTTATATATGTAAGTGCAATGCCAATTTCAATTAATAAGAAGCTTTTTCACAAGATGCCCTTGCAAATGATATATATTTAAAGTTGTACTGTGAGAATAAATAAAACTGAATTGCTCCAAAGAATATAGAATAGAAGGAAAATGTGAGTAAGGTAAATGAAAAAATTTAAAATGTTTTCAATATCGAAGAAAATAATGACATTAAAAGTACAAACCATGAAAGAAGATATTAAGAAGTAATTAATTATATGTCTAGGTAATAAATAATAAAATTAAAGATGGCTACCTCAGCTACATGTCATTATGGTCTAAAATCGTTTGAAAAAATCCAATATATGATAGTGCAGAGACTAAAAAGTGAAACACCCTTTATATATGTTTCAGTATAGGTAACAAATAGTAAAAATTAAAGATGGTTATCTCAGTTACATGTGTTTATGATTGATAAAAACCCAGTATATGAGCGTGTAGAAATTAAACATTGTGCAATAACACAAAAAAGAGCTAAATGCGTAATTTATTAAATAAGACACCTAATCATGCGATCAATGAGAATAACGGAGTCGGGATGTTGGTAGTCAGTGCGCCAGTTTCGGACTTGCTTAACTACTTGGAGTCTTGCAATGAAAGATTAAATGAGATCTTTAATAAAAAATCAAACTTGGGGCTTATAAGGAGCACCAGAAGCTACAAGGATAATACGCTGCAAATGGGTATATCGGATGAAACTGACATACATGGAAGAGCCAAAAAGAGACAAAGCAAGATTGGTTGTAAATAGATATTCACAAACAGCTGGAATAAATTATCATGAAACTTTTTCTTTAGTAGTAAGATTCGAGTCTATTCGAGTTCTACTTACAAATTCTGCAGAAGATTTCGTAATAGCACAATTTGATGTAAAAACTGCTATTCTGTACTGTACTGTATTAGAAGGAAACATCTACATGAGGCAACCAAAAGGTTTTGAAATGAATGAAATTCAGTTTGTAATTAAGAGTCTCTATGGACTGAAAGTCACCTGGAACCACAAATTCAAAAGTTTGAAAGCGTGTAAATTAAAGCAAATAACTGATTACTGTTGTAAATGTGAATGGTGACAAAATGTACCTGACATTTTATATCAACAATAGTTTAATTTTAACAAAATCAATTAACACACAAATAAGATAAATATTTTTGAAATAACTATTGGCTATGCAAAATGTTTTGTGGGCACTGAAATTAAACGAGACAGAGGAAAGAGAAAAATTGCTATAACCCAGGAAGCCCATACTTTGAAAATTCTGAAGAAAGTCCACATATTTGACTGCTCTAGGTCAAATGGTAACAAAGGGAATGTATGAATGCGCAGTATCGTGAATCTGTTGGTACACTATTATTCATAGCCATAAACACTCATCCTGATATAGCCTTTGCTGTCAGCTACGTGAACTAATTTGTAAATAACATCAATATGAACACTGGATTGCAGTTATGAAGATTATGAGATATTTAAAATGGAGGAAATAATAGCATAAGATGAATTCTTGGTGATATTAATAAAAATTATTATATTATATGGAGGCTGACTCAAGGAGATCTTGAAAGCAGAAGATCTAGAACTGAGTAGTAAGGTTATCAGTGCTTCTGTTATAATTAACAATGGTTCTGTTACATGGTGTTCGCAGTGTCAGCAAGTTATTGCTTTATCTAAGACTGAGACAGAATACATTGCTCTGTTCTTTGGACGTAAAGAAGCAATTTGACTATATTTTCTAAAACACCCTGATGTACTAGAAGTCTGTGACAATGTTGTGGAAGTGATAATCAAAATGCTATTAAATTTGCTAATAACCCAGAATTTCACAAGAGAATCTTTTTTGTCATAGGGCCTCAAATTAATTAATCTGAGTCTAGGGTGCACCTTATGCCCTAGGACAAAAAAGATCACCTAAGTGTAAAATGTTGCATTTAGATCCGGAAGTGCAAAAAAAACTAATTTTTTGATTACTTTCATAGAACCCTGCTTACGTTGGATCATAGATCCAACACATATTATAATATTGTAAATACTAACTTTATATCACTCATTTGTAAAAATAATGCATACCACTAATTTATTTACCTATTAAAATAGAAATGGAGAATATTAAGAATCCGTAAGAGTTGGCAAAGCTGCTCAAAAATATCCCAAAACACATTAGTGATGCACCAGCGAACGCAATCAACCTAAAGCCATATTTTTTTCAGCAGTGGACTTCCAAAAAAAGCTAAAATAAAGTTATTACATTAGTTACATTTTAATCATTAATTCTACATTTGAATTACCAATGCAGCAGTAGATAGAACTATGTAGATGGAGAAGGAAGGAAGTCTCGGCAGACGATATACCCATAGATGAAAATTCATCTTTGAAAATGATTCCAAAACATTGAACCAAAGTCAACAAAGAGGACTAAAAAAGTAAATATCCATTATTACAAAATTTTAATTTAAACAACTACTGCTAATTTTATAATATAGGTACCTAATAAAATATAATTTTTCATGTTTCTGTACAGCGTTGTTTATCACATCAGTAATCTAATGAAAATTTCAAAATATCGTGTATAAAAGTGGTAGCGAAATTTTGAAAAGAAATTTGCAAAGAAGTGGCAATTAATTACTTACTAAATAATATTAAATTATCATTTTTAATGACTACGCGATTTCCAAGAATGATTATCGATATTTGGCATGAAAATTTATAACTTTATTAGCTTAACTGATATTAATATTGAAATTTTTTAAGCATACCAAAACGTTGAAAGAGTCTCGCTGTAAAAGTGGCACACAACCTTTAGTTTAAGATTAAAAATACGTTTCTTTATTTTAAATATTTGACTGTGTGCCATAGAAAATGCAACACCCAATAATATAGGGTGTTCGGCAATAACATGAGAATTTTACAGGGTGGATTCCTCGTTTAAAAAAAAGCAATAAAATAAATGAACATATGTCCGAAAATGCTTCATGAGTGAGCTACGATAGCTTAAAGATATCACTCTAAATTAGGTTTTATTTTTTTATTTCAAAAGCTATTTTGAGAAAATCAAAGAAATATGCTACAGGGGGTAAATTTTTTATTAGAAATCCAACGGTTTTATCGAAAAATACCGTATTACAATTCAAGGGATTCAAATTCGGTGAGCAAGCTGGCCAAGCTGCTGATCCAACTCAATGAATCCACCTGTCATGGAAGACACCACCCAAATGTATCCTTACATCTACACAGAAATGTGGTGGAGCCCCATCGTGCATGTTGTCTGGTGAGATACAACATTTAGCTATATATTTAGCTCATTTGGAGAACATTTAGGTAGTTAGCACAATTTAGACAAATCAGAAGGACAAAGAGCCGATTCAAATAATCATCAATTACAAACGCCCAAACGTTAATTGAAAATTTGTTCTGGTAGCGTGAATCAAAGACATTATGAGGGTTTTCTTCGAACCACACAAAGTTGTTGAGAAAATTCACAATCCCATCTCGATTCAAACTTTCTTTATTAGTAGGGTTTATTAATCTTGAAATTTTGACTTTAATCTCGAAATTTCTACTTTATTGTCGAAATTTCAACTTTATTCACGTAATTTCGACTTTAATTTCAAAATTTCAACTTTATTCGCGCAATTTCACTAGCTTTGTTCAAAGTTAAAACATTCCAGTTTCCAACATAAACAAAAATTCTTTCGCTCTAATTGAAGAAGAATATAAACTTACAGTATTTTTTGTATGGGTTTTCAACATGAGGAAATAAAATGAATATCTTTCGCCTATTTAACCTTTATAGATGGAAGAATTATTATACTGATTTAGATGAGATTTGTTGTTGTTGATAAGTTGTCTAAAAAACGAGTTGGAAAAATCCTCGCAGCTGCGTGGTTACAGATGGATAAATATAAAATGTTTACAGAGAAATTTCGAAGTTAAATTGCAAGACAGTACATAAATAAATGACCTAAGTATTTATGGCAGATGGATTCTTATGATAAACTTAAACCATATGGTATCACTATTAATGGACTTTCAAGCCATATCGTATGGATGCAGGCAGGAACAACAAGTAACGATTCAAAAATAATTACACACTATCACCTAAATGCGGAAAATGCTTAACAGTTTCCCATATACTACTCTTGGTGCAGATTTAGGAACAGAAAATGGCAATGTTGAAATAATACAAACATTTTTAAAACGAATGAATGATCATTCTGATCCTCTTGCCTTTATATATGGAAAGATCAAGCAAATCAACAAATAGAATCTTGATTCTCAAAAAGTATAATGTACAGTTCTGGATGAATTAGTTTTGTATGTTAAAATATGGAAACTATTTTAGTGGTACTTTTTTGAACAAATCATTAATACGGTTTCTAATCCTTCGTACAATCCCACACATTGCACTAAACTGAAAACAAAATATGCGTTGATCAGTTAATAAGGATATTCGGAAATTTCGAGATGAAAGTCGAAATTTTTTCGAGTTTAACAAAAATAAAATTTAAGATGACCCTTATACATCGTTATTATCAATTGAGAATATTGCTAAAGGTAGAAAAAAAAAGAATATGTCTCGAGTCCGATTCTGATGAAGTCGACTTTTTCTTTTTGTACTTAGATCTTATTAAGACAAATATCAAATTTTTGGTTCATTATCTTATACAAGAAAATACGAAACTTTTTATTAAAATATTTTAGTGGCTACTGGGTGTTTCATTTTTTCATGATATACAACAAATATTTAATGGCATATTTACCAATTACAAAATAAGCGAAACTTTTTATGAAGAATATTTTTTTCGCTAGTTTTAAATATAATTGTGTTAACCCTCTCCTAACTACATTGTGGGGTATAATGTACATAATCAAAACAACTATTGTAATAATAAATAAAATTTATAAAGTATATCTATATAATATCTGTGGTCTGTTGATTAGGAGGTTAATTATTTATTGATTAATGATTGTTTATATACATGGTGCGGCAATAGTGCGTTGGACTTCGATATCTCGAGTTCTACGATAGCTAGAAATTAAAAAAAAAATACAAGTAAACTAAATAAAAAAATCTATCACAAAAAGTCATAATTATGGGTTTTACGAAAAACTTATGTGAATACTAGTTACAAGACATCTAATTAATGTTTCTAAATCATTTCTATTTCCTAAATCTGTACAGGGTAACCAAAAATTATTTTTCAATTAAGAACATATTAAATTGAATTTTCTCAATTTTTTCGATCATCACGATGTTATGTAGAAATGAAAAACGAACATTTTTTGTAAGTACTTCCCTATGGCTAATTGCAACCATTTTCGATTTATTGAACAATAAGTACAAAATTCATAAGCTTAAAAAATAGAGGTTTCCTCAAATAATTCATTAGAAAAAATTATAATAAGTGCCCCACATGTTGTCCATTTTGATTGACACAGGTCTCTATGCCCTTTTAAAATGAAGCCATTTAGTGGGACCATTTCATCCAATCCATTGAAGTGGATAAGTAGTATTTAACTGGTCCCTGCCTGTAAAGTTTTTTTTGTAAATTTCTTTGCTGTTTTCTTTATTCGACAAGCAATAAAACCTCAGTTTAATATAAATTGTCTTGTACAAAGGAACATTTATCACACTTATCGGTAGTCATTTGTATTAAATTTAAAATATTTCGAGTTTTACAAAACGAATTTTAATAAAGTGGAACTTGTAGACATGACTTTTGTTTTGGACGAGTCAGACAGAAATTGTTTGCTTGCCAATAGAATTAATATAATCAAAGGTATCCTGAAAGAAGGATTCCTGATGGTAGCGGATTCCAAGACCTTCGCGATAGATTTGTGGAAACTGGAAATGTCAAATACAAAAAAAAGTGAAAGAATAAAACGTGTTATAAATGAAGAAAATGAGTCTTCTGTGGTGCTGGCAACGGCTGAGAATCCCCATAATGATATTAGTCAGAGAGAAGTGAGCCAATTTGTAGGAATAAGTAGAATCTTAAAGACAAATAAGTTTCTTACATATCAAATTGAAATGCATCAGGAACTATCAGATGACGATTTTCAAATGCGTCTACAATTTTGTAATCGGGCCAGAGATAAAATGCAAGATGTCACCTTCTTCAGTAATGTTTTTTTTATTCACTGATGAGGCAACTTTTCATAAAAATGGATTTGTTAATGGGTACAATTTCCATTATTATGCTTCGGAAAATCCTCACTTTTGTAAGCAAGTGAATAACCAGCACACCAGTCTATAAACGTTTGGGGAGGAATTATTGGAGAATATGTAATACGGTCACATTTCTTTCTTTAGAAACATATTTCCTTAACAAAAAACTTAGCCTGCTAATATCTTTCTGCTAAAACATAATTTTAATACAAGGCCGACCATTAAATGAGGAAGAAAACAAAATTGTAATTCTTCTATTTTAAGAGAGAGGAAAAAGTTTAAAACAGAAGTTATCAGCAATGTTATAGGAAACAAGACAACGTGGCTCAATTGTTTATACATGTTATCGTTTTTGCTGTGCTCACTTGATTCATTGACAAATCTAATAAATTTTAAATCACCTATAAATCTTTTGTTTTAATAGATGAAAAAAAAGTTCAGAATGAAAGTTTATTCCACTACAAAATAATGTTCTGTCATTACTTTTTATTTTTTTCTGGACCAAAAGAATACACCAGAAACAATAACATTTAGAAACAATTAAGCAACTTAGTTTTGTTTCTATATTACAATTAACGTTCGTTCTAAACTTTCCATTTCTTAAAACAGAAGAATTACAGATGAATGAAAATTTTCTATTTTTAATTTTTTTCTTCCGAGATTTAATAGTTTGCTTTGTATTAAAATTTAGTTTTTTTTGCAAAGATGACCCTATTGGCAAACTAAGTTCTTTTGCCATGAAATACTATTTTTAGAGCTATATTAGCATAGATATTTGAAGTGGCTCACTTAAAACAAACAATTCGTACATAAATAACCAATTAATTACAGTTTTTTTATCTAAAACATGTTTCATATTGTTAATATACTAAAATAATTTATTGATGAATGGCTAAATACTTACATTTATTAATATATTAGCAAACACTATAATCCAACCATATCCACCATCGGGAGGAACAGACTCTTCAATATCTTTCTGTCTGTCCATATTATCTGGCATATTTTAATTCAAATGGAAATTAAATGACTCTCATTATCTGCTTCTAAAAATGATATATATATGTACATGTACACCTGTCTCGCTGTATTTACTTAACAGTGTGTGATATAATCGTATACTACCATAAACTAATAATAAATTTGAGGCTATTTTACCTAAAAATAATTAACTAATATTTAAACACATATCTGGTAATGAATTTATTTAGTTATCTTATCAAGACGCATTGTCTTACTGTAAAGACAGTAAGGTAGAGAGAAATCTGTTGCACACTTAACAGATTTTTGTAAGAAATATTTTGTACCGAAGTATCTTTGAACATTACTTGTGCCAAATGTGTAAGATATTATACAAAAAAACTTAAATTCGGTATAAATTGGACAAATAGTCTTTAATTCAATTTCATGAATGTGTAAAAAATATTTTTTGGTAATTCAATGAATCGTTGTGTTGTGTAATTTTTATAATATAAGAGTAATACTTAAAACAAAGTTTTGAAAAATCAAATAAATAAATCAGAAATCTGTAGTGAATGAACACATTTAACAAATCTTGTTTTATAAAATATTTAAGCACGGTTTTCAAAAAATTCAGTCTGCAGTAAACTGTTATAAAAAAGCCTTTTTAGTCTCACTAAAGTTTAAAAGACACTTTATTTATTTAAATAAATCTTTGTTTCATATACTGAAACAAATCAAAGTTCTATGTCAAAAACATGTTTTTTTACCAATCATAGTTAATTTTTTGTTTGATATAAATCATTCTGAAAAATAAATAAATCTTCCACAGTAAGACATAATTATTTAAAAGTGAAGCATATATTATATTCAGATTACAATTATTTAAGCCTGTCAATAAAATTATTATTCACGAAAAGAAATAAATTCAACATTTTTAATGGGATGAATTATACAGTGTGTACATAAAGTATGGAATAAATACATTATCTCGTAACAGCAATATTTTTATATTTCTTTATTATTTTTCTTTCGGACATGACATCATCGGAAATTTTTAAAAGGGAAAGTCTTATATATTTTTCCATTTTTAGACTCTCCATGAAGAGATAATTTCCAGGACCTATCACACTTAGAGTTTAAAGTTGAAGATTTGTTCATGGTTTTGTAATCTCATCCTGAAGTGGGTTAGAACATTTGATGTAAAGATAACACTGACGTAGTTTTCCACGAAACACCAAAACACCATATACTGCACTTGACGCGCGTTTCGCTAACTAAGAGCGAAAACACACGGGCGTTAATTCAACGCGCGTTCCACGCGCGCTAAAGTAACGCGCGTTGCTTGCCCATCCACACGAGATAGGCGAATAGGCATTAAGCGCGCGTTATCATTGTTAATTCAACCATGGATGATGTAAAGCTCGTTTTGTTTGTTTATTTAAGTGCAAAAATAGTAAGAAAAAGAAGAGTTAGAAACCGTTCATTTTTTTCTGCCTCTGTTTTGTCTGTAAATGTTTCAAATAAAATACCACAAATTTCCATCCAGGCTGTGTTTTTTTTTGTTTCGGTCTTTATATTTTTCATCACTAGTGTCCCAAATTACGGGACGTTTTTTAACTTCACTGATAAACACGTCCATATCCATTTCGTACTTTAAATAGGTTATAACTTAACTAGCAACGTGTCTTCATATGAACTGAAACGCGCGTTATATTAATATCGTGTGCATGCTCACATATAATACAACGTATTTGTACAACGCGCGCTGCTACGTCGAACGCGCGTTGTGGAGATACCTAGCGTTGTCATTTTTTTAACGCGCGTTAAATATGACGCGCGTTGTTCATGTGGATGGCACAATATATTTCAATGTATTTCTACAACGCGAAATTTCAACGCGCGTCGAACGTGCGTTGAATTAACGCTCGTGTGGTTTGGCTATTAGTTGGCATTATCTGGAGATAATTAGAACTAACCTTATGCTATTTATACCCGTCACGGTTCGATGACCAATAAAGCGGGCTAATGGGATTGGACCTCTGTCACTATTCATACTATTTTTACACTTTGTGATTTCCAAGCTTTCAAATCCATCTAGCTGTGTAGTATTTCTTACATTCCTAATTAATCTTAATTTGTTAATATACAAAGAGTTAACTCTTTATAACTATAACTGTTTGTCACCACTCATTGGCAGTCTCTTTCTTCATGAACAAATTCGAGGCAGAAGCAAAAGAAGAATTCAAGTATTTTGCAAAGGTTTGGCTTAGGTATGTGGATAATATTTTTGCAGTTAAATTCACATATGAAATTGAAAACCCTGGACAACTACTATTTTTAGATGTATTAATAATTAGAAATAGTGAATAGAAAAGAAATGGGAAGGCTGGTGAAATAATAAAACAATTAATATATCAACCACATCTTTCCAGTCCCCATTTGCAAACATGACATCTAGATTGCGAGTTTGGAGAACTATTCACATGACTATGCCATTCAGGTCGATCGTGATGTACATGTACATATGTTGAATCTGAAGTTTGAAATTTTGTGTGGTAGTTTGGACCATGTATGCAGGAGTTCAACTGGGCCAACTCATTCAATTAGATACATGTATGGAAAATTCTGAAGCTCCTCTTCAGTAAATTCGTACAAGTCTTTACCGTCTCTATGCTTGTTTATTAGTTAAATCGTTAAACAGTTCGAACAACTCAATTCATGAGACATCTTGAAACACTTGCAACAATCGATTTAAACACCAACAACGAAGAACAAACTGCTATGTACAAGATAACTGAAATAATCTGTCTCGTATCCCATTCCAGAATCTGTATTTGTACAATTATAAGTAGTGCTAGAAGTAATAGGAGAGGGGATTTGCTATAGAGTTCCAACCGCTCAGAATCTTGAGTGAAGCCATTAACCTTTCTTAGTTTTAGTTTGTTAATATGCTATTGGCGGATATAGCATATCTGAGCGTTGCTGAATAATTATTTGCATACTGCCCAGTCCTTCCCCTTTTGGAAGGTCAGCTTTCATTTCGTGTTCCATTACTATCAAAGCATATAAACATTTCTTTAGTATTGTAAGGATATTGTATAAAAAGTAAACTTTGAAAAACGGCTTGTACACTATAAATTGCGAAGGTATCATTGGGATATCTATAAATGTACTAATGTTCTTTAAGATTAACATGAATTTATATATTTTATTATGGACATAGAAATAGACTTGGTAAATTTGATTTATTAAAGAAGCATTAAAAATATAGTGGGTGATGGGATCAAAATTGTTAATTTCAAAAACCAATTTTCAATGTGTCGACGTTTCTTTTATTATTATAAACATCATCAGGACACTGAAATTACGAAATTCTTATGGAATGACGTAATTTAAAAAGGTATTAAAAGTTTACGTTAATACAGTGTAAATTAAATTACCTGACATTAAAATTTGCATTAAAAATGGTTTAAACAATTAAATATTGACATATTCATAATTTTAAAAAACAGAAAGTAGGTAAAAGACAATTCATACAACAATATGAGGATTAAAAATTAAAAATAAAATGTTAGGAATACACTTACATTTAATTGTTGTTTGTGACGTCTTATTTGTTTGAAATATCTTTCTGGACATTACTAGATACATTGGAATTCTGTACTTGTAAAATTGTCACAAACAAAACACAACGAGAAAAACGAAAAACAATAAACACTTTAAAATAATTATTGAGAATATTAAAATATAATTTCTGGTCTCAAAGCCAAGTCACATCTAAATGATTAAATATACCTACGCTGATGTTGCCTGCTATCAATGTTCACATTTTTTATTAATTTTTTTGTTTTAGTTTTTATAGTTTGGAGCAATTTGCAATTTAAATTTAATGATGTTAAATTAATTTTACCTTTTTGTTCTACTAATGATATTGAAATAGGCTGCATTTAAGTTTTCAATATCAGATCGTTTATAAACACATCATTTTTTTATACATATCATTTCGTTAGTTAATCATTTTTTTAAGTTATTTTGTTTCCCAATTACTTTAGTTTCGTCAAAGTTAAAAGTATGTCCTGTCAACACATATTAGTATCATTTTTCTTTAATGCATTCTTACTGTCATTTTTATGTTCAGCTATTCTTTGTTTAAGGTATCTTCCCATTTGTCCCATATAACATTTCTCGCATTGGTTACAGGGTATTTCATATACTACATTAGATTATAGTTCCTTTTGTGTCACATATTTTAATTTTGCAAAGAAATCATTTTCAATTGTATTTTCGTTCTTAAAAGCAGTTTTTATTTTGTCTATTTTTTGATTTATGACCCTTTTTAATTTGACAGATATATCTCTAATATATGGGATTTTTAAATATTTTGTATCTCTTGGTAGTTGTAAGCTTTGTGTTTAGTGTTTAGTGTTTTTTCGTTTTTTCTCTTTGTGTTTTGTTTGTGACAATTATTTTAAAATTAAAGTACAGAATTCCAATGTATGTGATGTTCAGGAAGATATTTCAAACAAATAAGACGTTAAAAACCACGATTAACTGTAACTCTATTTCTAAAATTTTATTTTTAATTTTCAATCCTCATATTGTTGTGTAAATTGTCTTTTACCTACTTTCTGTTTTTTAAAATTGTGAATAAGTCAATATTTAATTGTTTAAACCGTTTTTAAAGCAAATTTTAATGTCAGGTAATTTAATTTGAACTGTTTTAACTTAAACCTTTAATACTTTTTTAAATTACGTTATTCCATATTCCATAAGAATTTTGTAATTTCATTGACTTGATGATGTTTAAAATAATAAACGAAACGGCGACAAATTGAAACTTGGTTTTTAAAATTAACAATTTTGATTCCAGGCTTTAGTCAAAATTTCTTTTGAATCAATAAATTAAGTAATATTAAAAATATAATTTCCTTGAGAACCTTTGCTTATTTTTAGATACTCTCTCATCCCAGATCTTAATTTCTTCGTGAGGTATTTTAATTTTATTTTTTTCTTGAAGATGGCAGACGAATTCTTTCCTCCTGTCTAATTTTTTGTTTTTCTGTCTTGCTCTTCCAATAGGTGGATGTCTGAATCACATTCTTCTCTTTTATAAATTCTTCAGGATTGTAGCTGGGAGTACCATTATTATCACAGGTTTTTCCTGAAATTGTTCTTTCACACACTCCAAAGTTTCACGAATAGATGAGTTTAGTATATGGAACGGGTCGTGTACGTAAAACCGAGATAATTTAATTGGTCTAGTTTGTTTACACATATGCGTACATAAACTTAATATCATGTTAGGTTTACTGAACCAAGAATCACTGAAAATATACCGTACACTAATATTTCTACGGCAAACACAACACTGTCTTGCCTCCACTACAACTAACATATCTTCTTGCTGTGCTACTATATTTAATCTCTGTTTAAACATATTAATAAAATCGGCTGATTGTGAGATGTTCACCCTCCTCTGGGTACATCTAGTGGCTTTCCAGCCGTCAGGCGCTTGCCACGAAGTACTATTAGTTTCCTTATTATGGTGGTATCTGGTCTGGTTCGAAGAAGAATTGGGGTGATAGGATAGGTAGAGATATTACAATTTTTATTAGTTGACAATTGTTTCATGCGTGTACAATGGTTTATGTTAAATCTATGTTAGTATGTAGCTTTCTGGTTATTAATGTTTTGTGTTTTTGATTGTAGCAGTTAGGAGATATCTGTGTTAGCGAAGTTTTGTTTTGGCATATTTTTATTATGGTTTTAAATTATTTTAATGGCTCTTTTTGTTTGATGACTCTTTTGTTTTGGTTTATTTTTTATGTTTAATTGCCATCTTTTCTAACTTATTACATGTTTAGCTTATGAAATACTAGGTTATAGTTAAGGGTTGAATATAAAGTTTATAGATGGATGTATTGAGGCAGTGGTAAATTTTTTTTGGCAAATGGGTTTAAGAGTGTAGGGTTTTTGTGTTTGAATAGTGATTTAACAAGTGAAGGAAGGAGCATATAGTTTTCTTGGGTGGGCCTTGCTATTATATTTTGCATATAGTTTATTGGGATTGAAATTGGGGTTCTGAGAGCTAATCGAGGTATTTTGTTCTGTAGTATTTGTAGTGTGTTCTATTTAGTTGGGGATATAAGTGGAAACCATATAAAGGATGCGCATGTGAGGATGGGGTGTAGATAATGTTTGTAAAGGAATGCGGCTGTTAGGGGTGGGAAATTATTGAGTAATACAACGATAGTATTGCGTGGAAATTTACTCTGATATTTTTTAAATATTTATCAACCATCATTTCAGTGTGTAGGTATAACAGTTCTCCCCATCCACTGAATGTCGGGGCCAAGTATTTCTATTTTGTTTTTTAGGTTTAGTTTTCCTTTTGGTAATTATAATAGCCTGAGTCTTTAAAGCATTTATGTGCAAACCCCACTTGTGGAAGTATGGTGTTATGGCGTTTGTTTGTGTCTGTATTAATTTTGTGGTGATGTCCAGGTTTATAGATGTTGCAATTGTCGCTGTGTCGTACTGCGTGTGTAATGTGAAAGAGTAATTCTGTGGTCTAAAGCCACCCTTTAGAGACCACATAATTACTCTTTTCCAAGCCGACGACTCAGAGATACTAATGCCAACATCTATAAACTCGGACATGACCACAAAACTTACTACAAGACACAGGCAGACGCCATAACACCATACTTCCACAAGCGGGAGTTGGACATAAATGCTCTAAAACCTCAGGCTATTATAATACCAAAAGGAAAACTAAACCTATGTCTGTGACGTAGAGTATAAATAATGTGGGTCCTAGTGAAGAGCCTTGCGGCACTCCAGAAAAAATGGGGTAGTTTTGAGAGCATTCCTGATTGACTGCTACTCGGATTTGGAGATTTAATAGATATGCGCGAAAAATTTTTATGATTCGCGAAAAATCCGCGACGCTGAGCTTATACAGCAGTCCAGGATACCACACATTGTCGAAAGCTTTCTCGAGGTCAAGGGCGCCCATCCCCGTATGATGACCTCTGTTATTATTGATAGTGATTACTTCACCGACCTGGAAAAGTTGTTGGGTGGTGGAATATTCGGCGGGAATCCATACTGGTAATCACTGAGGACTTTTTTGTCCTCAATGAAGAGGCTGATCGGTCTGTAACTATTGGGATTATTAGATGGCTTTTTGGGTTTGAGTATGTGGATTATTTTAGCTATTTTCCAATCTATTGGGATATAAATGAGCGCGAAGCAGGCATTGTATATTCGAGTTAAATATAATTCTGCATTGCAAGGTAAGTGCTTTAGCGTGTAATTTACCATTTCATCATTCCCAGGGGCTTTCCTGGGATTCAGGCAGTTAATTTTATTTTTTACCATCCGATGTCTTGAGTCGGTGATAACTCTGTATTATCCAGGTATTGTAAGTAGGTGAGAGACTGATTGATGTATGGAGGATGGATTTGGTTAGGAGTGAAATGTTGGGTGAACTGTTCGGATAGGATTT
Source organism: Rhamnusium bicolor (assembly GCA_029963845.1). NCBI lineage: Eukaryota > Metazoa > Arthropoda > Insecta > Coleoptera > Cerambycidae > Rhamnusium > Rhamnusium bicolor. Next base: position 18,639 of record JANEYF010003721.1, on the reverse strand, counting down.
GTGCCTATTCCAGGTCGGTAACGGCTTCACCACCAGGGGTAGATAGCTGTGGAATTCGCATTTTGTTATGGTAGTTACGGATCCCAAAGACGAAGAGTCAACATAATAAATACCGAGAATAGATAAAACTTGTCTAAGCATCTCTAGTTTGAGTTACCTTTGCCTTAGGCAGTAGCAGTTTACACCTTAAATTGTAAAGTCGGTCGCGACTCTTGCTTTTTGTTTTGTAAAAATAAAGTAAGTTTTTTAAAGAGTTTTTCTTATTAAAAAAACATAACTCGCTTTAGAATTCGGGGCAGATAGTGTGGATCTTGGGGGTGGGATATGATTATCTCGTCAATTTTTTTGGCTCTATGTTTCCTGATGTCTCTCGTTATTAATTTATTAATTATGTTTATTTTATTTTTTATTAATAAAATCGGTTCTGATTCCACACTTTATATCATAGACCTCCCCACCCCATATTCATACTTATCCAACCAATTATCTACACAACGTTTGTTACTCAGATGTTCCGAGGTTCACATGTGCACACTGTTCCCAACATCGGCATGTATGATGACCCGCCAGATTCATAACATCTGCACATTACAAGTTGTTCCCCTCAAGTCATTCACTTCATACTCGCATATACCTATATGACACATACCATCTGCTATATCTGGATGTTATCTAGACATCATATGTTGTTCTTCAAGTAACGGCAAACCCTTATATGATGTGTCACGCTCTGGTTGGCTGAACACTGAACACTGCTCCTTCACTTCGTCACAGCCTTTCCATTTCTTATCTACTATAGTCAAAATAAGTTAGAATATGATATATACAGTACCAGTACTCTAAAATATATCCCTAACGGCTCTCACCATTGTGCTTAACACAAAATGGCGAGTTTTAATTTTCTAGTTCATCACCTATTAATCTTCCTCTTCAATAACGAGAAGTTTGAAACAGAAAAGGCATGGATTAAGGATATAGCTGCGAGTAATAGATATTCTGTAAGTTTAATCAATAAAATAATTAGGACACGTAAATTTAAAGAGACACTTCGAAATTCCTCGACCTTTTCAAATAAAAGAGAAAATTCGAAATTTGTATCGATTCCATTCGATCCTTAATTCACCCGTGGTATTGGTAAGATTTTTACAGATAAAGGTATAATAGTGGTTCATTCATCGGGAAATAAACTACAGCGAACTTTTAGGTAATCCAAAAGATCAAATTGAAACAAACGAAAGGTCGGGGTTTTACGAAATTAGCTGCAAGGACTGTAATCAAAAGTATGTTGGACAAACTAGACGATCAATTTAAACTAGATTCAAAGAGCATATTGCCGATCTCATACATGGTAGAACAGATAAGTCTAGTGATGCCCGACATGCGTTTGATCAACCACATAATAGTTATTAGCAATTTAAGATTAATTAGGAATGTAACAAATACTAGAAAGCTGGATGCATTTGAAAGCTTGGAAATTATAAAATGTAAATAATAGTATGAATAGTTATAGAGAACCAATCCCAAATAGCCCGCATTATGGGTTAGTGGATCACTACTCCACCGAGCCGGTGAGAAATGATCATTAAATTTATCTGAGCATTCAGTGGAATTCAAAGTACTACCATTATACGGGTGTCCAACATTTAAAGTGGCATAGAGTAATGGGAGATAGGGCACACTTACCATTGAATGTAAACATTTTTAAGATTAAGATTTTGAGACTCTATGGTTTATAACTAAAATTGTAGTTGACCATATTTCTGGAACGGCCTTAAATATTTGGATAAAATTTTGTACAAATATTATACTCATTTAGTTCAACCAAAATCATAATTCATTTTGGAAAAATTCCAGGAGCGGACTAAATGTTTATAATGTTGCTAACATGACCATGTGTATAAATTTTTGGTAAATATTAGTAAACGTTTAGAAAGTCAATGGATCTGTGATTTGATGGCACATTATTCTCCAATAAATTTTCAAAAACATTGATTGACCATATTTTAAATTCTATGTATTAGACAACGAACTAATTAATATCACCAGTTTATTAATTTTGCTTAAATACCCTACATTAATTAAGCATATTAATTTTTTTAGACAAGAAATACATATATCATTCAACATTGGGTTATATTTAAAAGTGTGTCTACATCTATTTTTGTAAATTATTAATAACAAAAAATAACATTAACCACGAAAAAAATTAAAATTATAGTATTAGTAGTAATAAACAATCTTATCCGGAAACGATGCCTGAACAATTGAATTAAACAATGCATAGATACCGTATGGAACTGAGATAATTAATATTTATTCGTAACCAAGACTTACCTTGTGTGTTTAAATATACACTTACAACTATTTTCATTTATTTCCACAACACACATAATGTAGTAAAGACTTGTAGTTTGCAACAATAGTTCACAAGACACTAAATAACGATTTTTCAAAAACACCTGGACTAGTACATAGCACAAACTGGCATAAATTACACTACAAATATATAGTCATATTGTGACTATCGTGAAGTGGGTTAAAAACATTTGTATCTATGTTTGTAAGTAAACAAGTAAACATAACAAGGAATATAATTCAAGGTTCGTACAGAATAGGTAACCTCAAGCCTTCTGTCACACGAAACAAAATAAAAACTAATTAGAACTCTTCAATTAAGAAAATCTTATCGCCTTATCGCTTTACTTATAGATAAAATTTTAATTAATAATTAAATCCACACACTTTACAAACAATATACATAATACATAAGTACAATATCCTTTTTTAAAATAGAATGTTATTATTGAGGCAACCTCTCTTTTATTATCATGATATGGTGCTGTTTAAAACACCAGAGTTGCCAGATTTTTACTACTGTTGTGAAAATCTACTTGTTTAAAATATTTTCGTACATTCTCAAAGTTAAAGGGAGAAAACATTATTTTTTAGTAACATTCATGTTTTTTCTATTATATACTTTTTTTTTTTTTTGAAACTTCAATCAATACGAAGCAATAAATTATTGTTTTTAGTAGAAAATTTTATACATTCTGTACAAATTCTACTTTTTAAACCCATTTGTTATTCATAAATGTACAGCTAGATAAAATATAAGAAATGGACAGGTGGCATATTTCACAAAGTTTCGTCTGTGTTATGATCTTTTCTCTAATTTAATGAACATACAGGGATTGCCACAAAATCAGGTTATGAATATATATGATCGTTGTACACATCTTCAAATAACTGAGTTATTATTAAATAGTAATATCAGGAGTTTGGAATATAGCTAAACTATTTTTTGGATAGACGGCCATGCAATAAATGATTTAAAATGCCAGTTGTCGATCTGTCAAATTAATTGCTAATGGTCGCTTTTGATTATCGTTTACTTCTTAAAGAGTTTTTTGTATGAAAATAAGTGATTCAGCATGGTCATGTATTCTGTAGAAGAACTATTTTAAATGTATATTTTCTTTCGATTAACTAGCCAAACGTTTATACCGAGGTTAATTTATACCAAAGAAAACAATTGCAGCGAAGATGCGCTCACATAAAACTTATTTTGAATATATTGTAAAAAAAATTTAGAACAAATTCGTTCTATGATACTAAAGGAAATTATATGTACATGAATGTTTTATTATATTTTACTTAATAACCCTAAAAATTTATTAGGGATAGAGTACGAGATTTTAAGATATCTTACGGATATGTTCAAAATGCACAAAAAAATAAATTTAAACCATACAAATTTAGTGTGGTCCAAAAATGTAATATTAACGATTACGAAAAAAGTAAGTAGGTATGTATTTTTGCAATTGTATGTTAGCAAGAATAGACCAATATGATAATTTCACTGCAAACATATTTTTCACAGACGAAATTAATTTTGCTATATCTGGATTATTTAATAGAAAAACTGATCACTATTGGACTGAGAATCTCCACCAAGTAAATGAGATTCAGCGATAAGGTCGGCAATCTATAGGGGTTTGCTGTGACTTTTAACGTATGCGTTTTAACGGGAAAAAAGATTGTTCAAATCAAAAATTACATAGATGACTTTATAGACGATCTTTCTTTAAATATTTCTGAACAGATAATCTAGTAGTAAGTAAGTAAGTAAGACGGAGCACCATATCGTTCGATAGAGGCAACTGAATTCTTAAACTATAAATATCAAACGTGGATAGGTAGAAGGGGTATTATACGTTGGCCTACACAAAGCCCGGATTTGACACCTCTAATTTCCTTTTATAGTGTACACTTAAAAATAGAATATATAAATATAGATCTAATAAAACCTATTAAAAAAGTTAAAGATAAGTAGAAGATTTCATTTCCAGAAATTTTTGAACAAATTAGAGAAAATAGTATAGAAAAAAATAAATCTTTGGAATAACCGACTCGGTGAAGTAGTTGGCTAGAGCGCGTTGGCAAGTGTGACTAGATATCTCTCTATCATAGCTACGTGGTCGATTCCCGCCACCGGCACTGGTAATGCCAGTAGGAATAGTTATATATCCGCGTTTTTTGACCAGTGTAACGCTTGCCCGTGCAACTCCGACTTTGGATTCGGGGGTTGTCTAATTTCTATGGTGATCATATGTCCCATTTAAAAAACGTGACTATGTGATGCTCCATGTATATTCATTAAGATAGGCACAAAATCATAGCCATAGCACATACGAAATCTTGGTGCCGCATTTGGTAAAAATCTATTTATTTCATTATTTTCTAGCTGTATTCTTAAGAATAGTAAATGGGTATAAAAAGTTGAATTTTCAATTGAACACCCAGTACATACATGTGCGATCTATCCTACACAATGTATCACAAAAGTGTGTTTTAATAACATTTAAACACATAAGCAGATAATTATATATATATAAGTTCAGTACTTTCCCTCAATAACTTTAACTTATCTTTGGCGGAAGACAAACATTTCAAAAACCAATAAAGAATAATAAAGTCCTTTTCTCGGTCTTTTTTCTGGGTTGTCAACAATTTCAAAACAGGTTAATTTAAGCTCTAAAAACATTAACGATCAAGAGTCGAAAAGATAATAGGATGTAATCAAAGTGGCCAGGTCGGAAAAAACAAATAACTGCTATAATAGCCAACCGTCAAACTTAAAAATCAGTCATAATTTAAAAATATAACTAAAATGGTGAAAAATTGCAAAATATGGCAACCCTGTTGATTATACTTAAAAAGTAGGCAACTGCGCATACCATGCTTGGTAGGAAGTTGCAAGGGGCTAAGATTTATTTCATTATTTCTTTACACATATGTAGGTTACCGAGAATCCCAACATACATCTAATTTAATTTTAAACGTAAATACTTAAGTGAATAAATAACAGAGCTAAACTATTTTAAGCGTTCGTATCATATGGTTACACTCCAGTTATAGGTGAGAATTAGGCAGGGTTCGCTTTAGAGGCGGACAACCTGGACCCCTGTCCGGGGCGGCAACCCTGAAAGCGGTATTTTGGCCCCCCTGAATATGATCCATATATTGATAAATTAATTATTTTCAATTAATATAAATTTTACACTACTTGTGGATTTTTTTCCTAAACTAAAACTAAGTACTATGCATTTTATATTTGATCTTTGTGGTTTGTTATGTTTTAAAGCTAGAAAAATATTAAAACACTTTTTTAAAAGAAGCATATTTATTTTTGAGATAAAACGAGACGTATAGTTAACAGACGCACATAACCCTGCATGAACTTGTAGGTATATAGTTACTTGTTTAAAATAGGAACTGCAAGTCATAACATGCTTGGACATGTTTTCGCGCCTTACTCTATAGAGTCATCTAAGCGCAATTGTGTTATTATTGCAAATGCGTCGGTACAGGTGATAACATATCCTTGAAGTAAATTTATAAATATTAAAAATATTAAACAGTTTATTTCGGGATAGTGACTTTTGTGTGTTTTGTCAATTTCTAAAGGTAAGTACTTCTGCATATAGTTATATTAAGTGGTATAGAATTATTTTCAAAAATATTTTCCACAATACGTACTTATACATTTTTAAATAGTTCCTGTATGTTTGTTATGACGGGTTTTTATTAATTTGTTTGGTGTTTCCGCTGCGAAAAAAGAAAAACAAAAAATCCATCTTAAAAATTCAAACGTTTTAGATAGGTATCTATTTTAAATATTTAGTTTTTATATGTTCGTTGTGGTGGTTCGTAATTTATCCATTTTCCACCACACCTAAACAAAATCTTTGAAGAAATCCTAATTAATAAATTATAATTTTGTGTAGTAATAAGCCAATGCATAGCATAAAAAAGATAAAAGGAGAAGAAAATCTTCAAAATGGTTAGTCGGTGACGATGGCTTAGTCTGTCCCATAATTTAATAAATGAAATGCTTAGTTTTAATTACTAAAAGTGTTAACTATTTTTTCCAAAAGAGGGGTTGAAAATTAGCCCGAAACGTTAAGAAATTCGTTTTGATATTTAAAAATAGTTTAAGTAGGTAATTAGAACTAGGCATTTTATTTTTCAAAACTGTGAGACAGACTGACAGTCACTGACTAATTGGATTTAAAGATTTTTTCCAGTTTTTATTTTTAGCTTATTTTAACTAGCGTATTTTGCATTGTTTAATTTGTTGTTTTAGAATGTCTGACGTGCAAAGAAAATTGTGCGGCCATCAATACAAAAAGCGAAGGCTAGAGAGGGAAACCTAAAAGCAAAAACAAGCTGGTGCTGTGCACAATTATTTACAGGGTAGGTCCGGTAATGCCATTAGTACCAAAACAGAATCTCCAAAAACTCAGATAAAAAGGAAAACACGTAATCATCAGAGAGTGTTGGTGACCAAGACCAATCAATACAGTATTTCTAAACCAACTTTATCACCAAATGAGAGCAGCCTACCATCTTACACCGCCTTGGCACTTACAGAAGCCACCCTGGCTAGCACTAGTAGCACTCTACCTCTACAAACTGACCCCACCCTACCACCCACGGAATCCACTGTAAAAACTTTAGGTACAGATTGAGTATTATGGCCCAGAATTTTAGGAGGTGCCGAAAGAAGTTTTTTAGTATGACAAGGTAAACCGAAACCATTTTTTAATTACAAATTTCTTTATGATGGCACTGGTTTAAAATTTAGCGCCAATTACTATTCTCGAATTTAATGAAATGGAGAGCAAGTTATAAGAGGCTGGCTAGTGTACACTTCAAAAAACTGCATATATTGCATTTGCTGTAAAATTTACGACCGTGTGTCAAGTTCCCTTTCAAAAGAAGGTTTTAAAGGCTAGAAGCACATTATTGAAACTTTAAAGGATCACAAAATTTCTAAAAATCATATTCAAACTCAAAAAATCCTGGTTAGACCTCAGTCAAGGTTAAGGGTTAAAGGTTAAAGGTTAAAGTGTTGTATAACTATAGATGCAGCTGCCCAAAGAGTTATTAACGCTGAAACGAATCACTGGTAGAAGGTGCTTCTAGGGATTGTAGCAATTACTAAAATGCTCGGTAAAAGTTGTTTAGCTCTTCAAGGTACAAGCGACAAGCTGTTTGAGGCATAATAACGGCAACTTTTAAAAATGGTTGAATTACTATCTGAATTTGACCCTGTCATGGAGGAACACGTGCGTAGTGTGCTTAAAAAAGAGGAAACCAAAGCTCACTATCTTGGAAAATACATATTCAAAACGAGAGAATAGACTTGCGTCACGAAAGTGTAAAATCGCATAATATTGCTAAAATTAAAATAGCGAAATACTATTCCATAATATTAGATTGCACTCCTGACGTTAGTAAGGTGGATCAAATGACCCTGATAATTAGATATGTTTCCATCAATAAGTCTGATTCTGATTCAAACGATGTCGAAATAAAAATCTACGAAAGCTTTTTAGGTTTCTTACCTATGGTAAGATCTACAGGAAGACAACTATATGAAATTATGATTGAAGAGCTTCATGAAATTGGACTTGATGTGCAAGATACAAGAGGGCAGGGATATGATAACGGGGCTAACATGCAGGAGTGCAATCTAGAATTAAGAATTTAAATCCACGAGAATTCTGCGTTCCGTGTAGTAGCCACTCGCTCAATCTAGTGGTAAATGATATGGCAGAACCATCCTTGGAAGCAGCCAATTTTTTTTATATGGTCCAAAAAATATATTTATTTTTTTCTTCTACTTTTCGATGGGCAATATTTTTAAAACATGTCCAAGGATTAACATTAGAACCTTTAAGTGACACTGGATGGGAAAGCAGGATAGAAGCTTTAACGCCCTTAAGATTTCAACTTGGTGAAATATACGACGCTTTGCTAAGCATTTATGAAAACCAAGACATTGATATCTCAGTAAGAGACGAAGCTTTGGGTTTGCTAAGTTTCATTAAACAATTTAAATTTTTATGTTCAATAGTCATATGGTATAAAATTTTAAACTGTATTAATCTCATAAGCAAGCTTATGCAAACAAAAGGTTTTGATTTGAGAAAGCACTTGATCTTCTAGAGAACGGCAAAAATTTCTTTAAAAATCTTCGACCAGATAAGTCTTTCAATGAAATTGTTGTTGATGCAAGAGAATTGGCTGATGAAATTAACATTGAAGCCAATTTTGAATCAACAATGCCGCGACACCGCGTAAGAAGAAAAAAAAGGCCAACTTTTCATGTGAGGCAAGGACGAACCAATCGAAGATCTCAAAGAAAAATACAAAATAGAATTTTTCTGCTATACTATTGATCAAGCATTAAACGTACTATATAATCGATTTGAACAACTAAATCACCATAGGAACCATTTTCAATCTCTACATAATATATACGATTTAAAAACCATGCCTAAAGAGACACTCATAAGGATTTGCAAAGATTTGGAAAATATTTTCTCTGATGGTGAATCAGCTGCTATCAACGGTCTAGAATTTGTAGAGGAAATGTCTGCAGTTTGTGCACTTTAGGACAAAAAGAAAGTCCAAGTGATACTCTTAAAATAATAATGCTAAATTTTGCTCCAAATCTTAGTATTGCCTTAAAGAATACTACTGACTATTCCAATATCAGTCAAGTGGAGGAAAAAGTATTTCCAAATTAAAATTAATCAAAACCTTTTTCCGTTCAACTACTACGCAAAATCGATTAAACGAATTGGCCATTTTATCATTTGAATACGAAATGCTGATCAAATAAACTCAAAAAGGGTAATAAAAAAATTTGCAGAACTAAAAGTGAGAACAAAAATATTCCTCTGATTATAACTCAAACAACAATGTATTATTGTGGTTCTATGTATCTATCTTTTGTTTTCTATTTAGGTTTTAGATATAAGTGAGAAAAAAATCTAAATCGTAATAGTGGTAAAATTGCACCCTATATGTTTAAAACTAAGTAAATATTTTTAAAATATAACAACTAGGTATCTACAGGTAGGTACTGCAACTCTATTTTATTTTAAGTTATACTGTTTTGTACCAAATGTTAAGTACTTGTTTCTTTTTAAATATACGTTTTTATTGCAAATTAAAACCATATTTTATTAAGAAAAAATAACTTTAAAAGGGACGGCAATTTGTTTTTATCCGGGGCGGCGTAAACGCCAGAGCGGTCCCTGGAATTAGGTACATTTCAAAAGAAGGAAATTTGTAGTTTGCGATGTTACGCATAAATTTAGAAGTTAAGAAGATTACAAATTACATATTTATGAAACGGAATTTTAAATGGAACAGCCTAACTGCATGGAAAAATTTGCGGAAGAAGTTCTCATATTGAATTATTCACTTACTGGTCATATTATTTTTTTTAGAAAAGCTCTGAAGGGGCATATAATGCATTTTCGAAAATTTTTAACTCCAACTTTTTCTTTGAAATTTCGACTTTCAAAAAGATGATATTACAACTTTTAATATACCTACACCTAAAATGTCTGTGAACTTGGCACCATAACCATCAGTGCTAATGGCAAATCCCGAGGTAAAACCTATACCATCATTTAGTTCTTATTTAGCATCCTCCGAATATGTAAAAAAGGACAAAGCTGCTAATTCTTTTAAAAAAGTCATGAATTTCACACCAGTACCACAACCATTTGTGTTAATTGCACAACTTATACCATCATTTTAATACTCTGTTAACTCTCTGTATGTAGATACATATATAAAAAACTGCGATGACAATTTTATTATTGTCTTAAATTAATTATAAACAATTTATTACTTTTAGTGATACCAGTTTCTCACTACCTAAATAACTGTGAAGATAAGTATTTGACAGGAGTGGAATCGTCAGTGGTATACAAATATTGGCATTCACATCATCACTTTATAAATTATAGAAATGTAAATAGTGTCTTTCATATCTTTTTCGTTAAAATAGTATTTTATATAACAAGTGGCTAAAATGGGTTTTTTATACGTGGGGCATTTATAGTACGAGCCGAAGGCGTGCTAATAAACCACAGGAGTAAAAAAGAAACACATTTTAGTCTCGAGTTATATAAAAAATTTTCTGTATCGCCATTCGAAATTAGAAAACAGTATAATTTTGTAAAAATACGGCAAATTGACAATTACCTTGTCGTAATGACTAAATTCTATTTATGTTTCCATAGAAACCAATAATAAAACAACTAAATATTGAACGATTTAAACGTCGCATTTGACACATTCTACTTTACAATAATTATTACTTGGAAGAAAATGAGTGATAGTGAGGAAGATTTTATTCCTGGTACTCCTCCGGAAATCAGGGAGCAAGCAATAGCTGTAACTTTAGATTTATTACCAGCGAAATCTAGAAAATTGTACGAAAGAGATTATGATTTATTTATGCACTGGTGTAAGCAGAAAACTGTGAGTAATATATCTGAGTCTGTTCTTTTGACTTATCTATCTGAAAAAGCAAAAACTTTAAAATGTTCAAGTCTTTAGTGTCAGTTTTCGATGCTTAAAGCAGTTTTGAACGTAAAGAATAATGTAGATGTATCCAATTATCAAAAATTAAAAACTTTTTTTAAAAGACAATCCACTGCGTATAGGGCTAAGAAATCTAAAGTTTTTGACAGAGCAGATGTCGAACGTTTTTTACTAGAAGCACCAGATGAAAAGTTTTTAATGTTGAAAGTTGTATTAATAATGGGCGCTTGTCGACGAGAGGACCTCTACAATATGATCATTGATGATATTGTGAGAAAAGGCACTTATACGGTAATTGGTGAGACAGTTAAAGGAATATATCCACTAAATACTTATTATAAATATGCAGCTATTCGCCCTACTCATGTAAATCACAAAGGGGTTTATCTTCAATATCAAGGAGGAAAATTTACGGTCCAACAAATTGGTATTAATACATTTTCAAAAATACCAAGTATTATAGCTAAATACCTTAACTTATATAATCCTGAGCAATATACGGGACATAGCTTTAGGGGGTCTTAGGCATCACTTTTAGCTGGTTCTGGAGTTGATATTCTTACCTTAAAACGTCATGGAGGATGGAAATCCTCAACAGTTGCTGAGAAATATATAGAAGATAGCATCTAGAGCAATGGCGTTACAAAAAATACTTTATTGTCTTCAGAAAATATTTTACTAATCTTTCGAACCCCTTTTCTTGATAAATCAATGCGTTCTGTTCTATGTAATCTGATTTAGAAATTTAAAACTGATGACATGATCGCCAACATTCGTGGTACGAATTATATTCCCTGTGCGCCTACTCCACATATGGTTCAAGTTTATTATATTTTTATTCACTTCGACGATAAGGGCGGATTTTTTTGGTCCCCATAATAGTGTCCACACTCTCATCACTCTGCCCTTCTGAAGCGATATGGTCTTCTGTCACTTGGTACATTAAACACTCTATTCGAACGTCTATATTTTCGTCACAACGTTCATTCTCTTCCACATCTTCGATGTTGGTACAGGATTGTCCTAGACAATTAATGCAGATTGTAGAGCAAGAGAGGCCCACTTTTCTGCAACCGCAAACTGCCCTGCTTCCTTTTGAACATGTGCAGGATATTGTGCTCAAGAGCTACGTGAAGCCTTATCCTTAGCGGTGGGAATTGGAACAAAGCCATATTTGGAGTTTCTCCATCCCATATAATTACAGTAAATGGTAAAAATTAATTAAAAAAAATACTTTGTGACCAAAATTCCATAAGAGTTTGACGTCTAATAACTGAAGACCTGGCTGCAACAGAGAGAGACTTTTTTTTAAATTACATTTGCAGTGAATTCAAGGAAAAGTGTTCCTGTATGTTGTGCATTTCTTGTAGAGAGGGTTTTGTGCTTTAACTACCCCAATAGATTATCTATAATTTTGTTTCAATCATAAAAAATTACGTAATTTTTATTCAAGTAGTTAATGCAAACCAATGTGTTAGTATTGAAGCATCCCAGCCCTGGGCTGCTTCATCGCGAATAAATTTCCTATAATTTTTACATAAAACTAAATTTTTTCATGCATTTATATCATTATATTCCATATTAATTATTACATAAAAAGGTTAAACCATTTTCTTAGAATTTTGGCAGGAAACGTATGCATTCAAACTATAGGGTCTAAATTATTCAGAAGTAAAAGAACGCATAGTATTCATTTAATATTTTAAAACATTGACAAAACTGTACAAAATCTTAAAGCATTCCAGCCGAGAAGAGATAATATAAACAAACCGACGTAAACACGTAGCGTTGTAAGAGTTTTACTAAGAATAGGGCCAAAGGCTAATAAACAGAGTAATTATATCACTTCTCACCTAAAGCATCTTGAGTTGAATTTTAGTTAGAACACAAGTTAGCGTTTGGCTATCTCCGTCTAGCTTGGACAACGAATTCACTCACAGGAAATCATATAAATACGAGAAATTTCATACAATCTGCGTCACATCTCTGACAGCCCCAAGCTATACGCTTTGGTTCCAAGGAATCGGGTACGAAGAGATTGTCCAGTTCTGCGTCGCAGAGTCGTGTCACATCTTTGACAACCTCAAGCGTTACGCTTTGGTTCTAAGAAATCGGGTACGAAGAGATTGTACGATTCTCTGTAATATGGTTGTGCTCCAGGTCAACTCTCTGACAGCCCCAAGCTTACGCTTTGGTTCTACGGGATCGGGAAATAAGAGAGTGGCCCTGTCTCGGAGTTATAACAACCACTAGCATTGGGAGTCGCGCTTCATTAGCGTGCACTAACCACCGACGTAGCCGTTGACATGGAGGCGAGTCACTTAGGCGTTACTCAAGAATCCGGGGAGTGGGCCCCGCGGAACTCTCCGTGTATACCAGAATTGGTAAGGACGGCATTTATATAATTTGTTATACAGTGTTGCCATTTCCTACGTACTCGAGCTCACTAAAATTCATCAAATTAATTCAATTTCTTTGTTCCGAATGAAATGGCAACGCTAATCAAAGTACGACTCTATATACTTGGGTTTCGCTGATTTTAACAATATCTGACCGGTGGTACCAAATGATTTCCAGATAGAGTTTTTCTGCTATAATGCACTGCTCATTACATGTTTATTAATAATTAGTACAGTTGATATTAATTCCGATAGGATCAGTAATAGTAGTTGGAACTTTCATTCATTTTTCCGAAATCAAGTTAGGGCAAAATAAGATAATGTACAAAATAATTAGTGTCCAGTTGAATCTGCAATATCTGTTATCAAATTTCACTACCCGTATGGGGATCAGAATGTAACTATCAGATGTATGCGGTTAGGCGCCGACAACGAAAACATGCAGTTCACCCCACCCGCTGAGTTTCTGAGCACGGACCTTGTTTCTCGACAGAGGGTTAGGGGTTAGATGGCCAATGTATACCGCTTAATGATTTATGGCTATCGCTCCCATAAGCGTGCCGAAATACAAGCGACGCCTGCCAAACCCTTTAACAAATCTACGGGGTAGTTCGTTCCATGTTGGTTTAAACCTTGATTGGTGGCATGCATTCGACACATCCAAAGCAATACGGGCAGTTGCTTGTCAGATGTCGGAGTTCGCGTATGTATCGATCTTCGTTGGCCAGCGTCAGTTGTATATTGTTTTATGATAGCACGAGTCCGCGAATTAAATAACAAGGCATAGTTGTCGGTCTCTGTCCGGCTCATGTGACAGGGGACACTCTGGTGCCACATACAAGGGAGGTTTTTCTTGCACCCATATGTAGAGTTCTACATATGTCATTTAAACTACGAAGCGGAAGTTTCCGCGCTTGTAACCAGGTTTGGTTACATTGCAGGTTCAACTTTATACTTTCAGGTACAAAAGTGAATTCCTAAGCAAATTAGTAATAATAAATCTAAAGCCAAATCTTACTCATATTAGCCATTCTTTAAAACATATATCAGTGCGGTGTAGATTAGTGGTCATATTAATTGGTAAAAATTATGTGATCACATAACAAATTTGGATCCTACCACTAAAAACTAGACGATCACGAAAAAGGCCAATTGATTAATTAAGTATTACCTGTCGCTTCACGACAGGTGAGACTTTTGGAAAAGAGGAATAAATTAAATATAAAATAATCGAGTGAGGTCGGGTTGTTACACTGGTGCCGTAACCAGGATAAAATAAATTAAATATACGAGGGGGGATTGGGCCATCACAGTATATAACAAGATGCGGAATGTGCATTTAGATTTATTATATAGATTCGTCATTATGCTACTTTGGCAACATTATTTTATTTAATATTTTAGTACTAGTTTTTATTTTTCACATAATCTGCGTTATTAATAATACATTTTCTTGCTTATTATGTCGGTGTAATAGTAAAAATATAATTTAACAGGTAGGTAAATTAATTAATTCTAATTTCCCATAAGAACTTTTCAGTATTAATGTAAGATAAAGTATCTTATGTTTTTTCATAGATGTAAAACAGTTTGTGTGAATATAATGAATAGGTTACTACTGCAAAACATTTTGTGTAGTTAAGTATTTGGTGAACAATACAGGGTGTCTCACTTAAAACGAAACGCCCTGAAGAATTTTTGAAAAAATTGTTTCATTAAGATGTGCCGATTTTAATTTTTAGGGACATCTTTTAACAGTTGTCATTTAATGAACTGAGATAATTAAATTTTCATTTTATTCATCTCCAGATAATGTTAACTTGGTTGGTGAAACATGCGTCGAGTATAGTATTCTTCAGTTTGTGAGGTAAGTTGTGTTAACTCATCGCAAAACAAAATTGACTGCAATGGGAATAAATGTCATAAGTATTTTATGGAAAAAATTGAAAATTAACAATTTACTAAGTTCGTCGCTTAGACAGAAGATTTTGAAATTTTGAAATATATGATATCAAGGAAAGTGTGAAGAAATATGCGCTAGATGAAGGACGTTATTGATGTTGAGTACCCTAGCAGCACATTTAGTAGTCAGAATTTTAAAAATAACTAAAATAATCAGATAAATAAATTTCTATAGGTCATGTTATCGAAGAAATAAAACTTACTACTGCAACTTTACTCTTCTCATTTCTGCATTGATAAATTCGTGACGTGCATTAATATAGTCCATTGCTATTAATATGTCCACTTCCGGCAAGTTAGCTTTTATATAATTAACATCATACATTGTTAATGACACAGAATATTTTAATAGTAAACTACTTAAAAATTGCGTGGTAATTTGTCGGTCATATACTAATGCCGTGTATCTGTTGCCGGCGCGGCGAGCTTAACTCATAGGATCTGCTGACGTCACTCGAGCGTGCTTCGTCGTATAAAGCATTTTATTATTCAAATGTAAACATCTTCCTCAATTTTTGTTCAATTGATTCGAAATGTTTTTGAGACAGTTTCTACACTAAAGAATTTATAGAAATTAAAAAATATGGGAATAGTGTTTCAGTAAATGAGACTATTAATGTTCACTTATATATAAGGACCACTGTTAAAGGGGAACAAACATTAAATTTGTGCTAATCTCTACCATCAGTAGTGCTCTTTGATGTGTACTCGATTCACTTCCTTTACTATAAACGTAAGTCAACTTCAATGTAGATATAAGAAAATTTCAGCCACTTCCATGTTAATCAAAGTTTGTCATATACTTAGAATCAGTTCAAAGACTTAGCAGGGACATTGTTGAAGGCGTTAGATTTGAAATACAAAAAAGTTCTCTCACCTAAAGTGGTGGAACCATCCTATAAAATTGGAAAAATCACCCTCAAATACGATTAAGCTCATTTATCTGCTGAGCCCTTCAACTTTCGGAAAAAATGCTAGTATAGAAATGTTCGCAATAAAATTTGAATTTATCACGGTAGGTGAAAGAACTTTCTGTTATTTCACCTGTAATGCCCTTTACAAGGTTCCTGTCAAGTTTCAAAGCATGAATTTTTTGCTAATATGGCCATTTTGAGTATAATTTCCTTGAATTAAATAATCTATTATTTGATAACTAACTATGTTTATTGAATTGCTCAGGATATCTTGAAAACACGTGATGAGCACACTATACAAAATTGCCAATTTTTTTCTAGACGGTCTAAATTAATGTCACAATATTGTATAATAATTCTTTCTAAAATTATAATCACAAATTCTCGCAAATTTTGTTTAATATCTTCATATGAATATAAAACTGTTTAACGTCTGGAATATTGTGATAGAGTGGTGAATGTTGTCGTTTTTCAACAAACGACAACAATAATTATGAATTAGTAGGTTATCTTCTCCCAGTCTTCTGGATGCAGGAAACTTTTGAAACTACAGTAGGTTATAAGTAATTTTTCATTGTACGGTTCGGCGAAATTATTTTAAAGACGTAATAACTTTTAAACCAATCGAAACATGTATTTAATTCTTGTTACAAATTATTCTACGAACATTGGAATTTTAAATTTAAATACATGATCTCTTAAACGTCCACCATTTTCTTGAACACACACCCGAAATCGTTTGACGAATTTCCTCAGTATTGTTGAAGCTGTCGGTAAACTTTTCTTTTAAGTAGCTCCATAAGACAAAAATCTGGGGCTGTTAAGTCTGGGCTCCGCAAAAGCCAGAGATCATCTTCAAAATGCGAAATTAAACGTTCATGAAACAATTGACGTAGTGTCCCCTAAGGACAGGTGAGCGGTATGTGCAGTTATTCTATCTTGTTTGGAAAACACATTTTCTATTCCTCGCCGTTGTAACTCCCGTAAAGAAAATCATTTAACATATCTGCATAACATTCTAAATTTAGCGTTACTAGCCGGCTGTTTCTGTCTTCAAGGAAATAAGATCCGATGATTTCCATTGAGCCAATAGCACATCAAACAATCACCTATGTAATATGTAATGATTTCATTTCTAGAATTTGTATTGGAGTAATAAAGACTATTCTGCTTATTATTAATAAAACTGGGTATATGAAAATTTTCTTCTTCAGACATCAAGAGTATATTTGGCAACATTCCAGTCGGTTTTCGGGCATGAAATTCTTGAAAACCTGCATCCTGTATGGGTGAAATTTTAGACCACAGTGCAGAATTCTCCTGAGACTTCTTTCACAAATGTTAAGCGTTAGCAAATGTTGGTTTTGCAGAACGCGTGGGACTTAGCTTCGTTGCAATTCGTATTAGTTCAATATTTTCAACAGTTCTCACAGGTTTAGCAAGACCCATTATTTCTATGTCTCGAACAGTCCCTCCACTTCGCCGCTTTCTGACCTATCTGCGAATAGTTAGTCCAGATGGTGCATGCACTCTGCCTCTGATGTCTCCTAAATTCAACCGAAGTGCATGTCGAACAGCAATGCACATAAATGCACTAATTGAGCACTGTGTGCTGTACTTTCCAACCATTTGTCAGTTTTTGTTCCTGATCTATCCCATCCTAGATTCAATTCCTTAGCTACACTACGCCGATGAGGACCAATGGCTCCCGAAATACGGGTCCATAGCTGCATAGTTGTTTTTTTGTTATCCGCACTAATCCTTCTTTATTTTTCCTTTTGGATTCCAATAGATCTATCTTTATTAAATATATATTCCAATTTGTTTAAAAGTTATTAGTCTTTAAAATGGTAATTTAATTTAGCCCTACCCTGTATTACATATTACTAAATCTTGTTAATGCAAGATCATAAGAGCTCTTTAGGTAAGTTTCAGGTTTTTATAAATAGATTGTTTTAAATGGGTAATTTCAAATATTTTGGTTAACATTGCCCAAAAAGAAATTTTCTTAAAAACACATCCCACCAACTTTTTAATAAAAAATAGAATTTTATAAAAAGACCTATTTTTGTTTTATTTATTTCTATCGTTAGTAACGGAGAAATTGACCCTAGTGACATCATCACACAGCATTTTAAACTCAGTTTATTTCAAACTTATTTACAACGAATATGAAACCTTATTTGATCACTTTACACTCCCGTCAAAAAGAGCCGACGTTTTTTATGTTGCAAATAAGTTTATAATAAAACTATACGTACTATGTTACCTATAAAATATTGTACAAGGAAACAATTTAAAAAGCAGTTAATGTTAAAGAATAATGGCTTCAAATAAATTTTGATTAAAAAAGTCTATCAATGTCAATAAAAAATCTGTTTTTCAAAATAAAAATAAATAAAATAAAATTATCGAAATATAAACATTTGGTCTTGTATATTGTACATAAT
>JANEYF010003720.1:0-44255 GCA_029963845.1 Rhamnusium bicolor | reverse complement strand
TATATATATATTTACATATACATTTATATATACATATATATATATATATATATATATATATATATATATATATATATATATATATATATATATATATATATATATATATATATATATATATATATATATATATATATATATATATATATATATATATATATATATATATGAACAGTGGTGAGAGGTATGAAACTTCTCATATGGTCTGAATGCTACTATCCGACCGACATCATAGATGTCTCTGTGGCGGATAGCGACTTGCGACACAGCAAGTACCGAGAGCGGCGACCCCTGGCCCAGGTGGACTAAACAAATGTTATTAAATATGATTTGAAGGAAACAACTACTCAGCGGGCAAATACCCCGACCTGCATTGAATTACACCTTCAAATCATGTTAGATCGATAGTTAATATCATTTGTCAATTCCTAACCAGACATAGATCGATTTCGAACTTATTAGTTCTCTTCAGTATGCCATAGGTTATGGAACAGACAAATGATAGTGGCCAACCTGCTAGTTATATACTAACTAAGGTAAAGTGAACAGTGGTGAGAGGTATGAAACTTCTCATATGGTCTAAATGCTACTATCCGACCGACATCATAGATGTCTCTGTGGCGGATAGCGACTTGCGACACAGCAAGTACCGAGAGCGGCGACCCCTGGCCCAGGTGGACTAAACTAATGTTATTAAATATGATTTGAAGGAAACAACTACTCAGCGGGCAAATACCCCGACCTGCATTGAATTACACCTTCAAATCATGTTAGATCGATAGCCAATATCATTTGTCAATTCCTAACCAGACATAGATCGATTTCGAACTTATTAGTTCTCTTCTGTATGCCATAGGTTATGGAACAGACAAATGATAGTGGCCAACCTGCTAGTTATATACTAACTAAGGTAAAGTGAACAGTGGTGATAGGTATGAAACTTCTCATATGGTCCGAATGCTACTATCCGACCGACATCATAGATGTTTCTGTGGCGGATAGCGACTTGCGACACAGCAAGTACCGAGAGCGGCGACCCCTAGCCCAGGTGGACTAAACTAATGTTATTAAATATGATTTGAAGGAAACAACTACTCAGCGGGCAAATACCCCGACCTGCATTGAATTACACCTTCAAATCATGTTAGATCGATAGCCAATATCATTTGTCAATTCCTAACCAGACATAGATCGATTTCGAACTTATTAGTTCTCTTCAGTATGCCATAGGTTATGGAACAGACAAATGATAGTGGCCAACCTGCTAGTTATATACTAACTAAGGTAAAGTGAACAGTGGTGAGAGGTATGAAATTTCTCATATGGTCTGAATGCTACTATCCGACCGACATCATAGATGTCTCTGTGGCGGATAGCGACTTGCGACACAGCAAGTACCGAGAGCGGCGACTAAACTAATGTTATTAAAATATGATGGGAAACTGAGGGAAAGACCTTCTCGGGCAAAACCCCCGCCCTGCATTGGGGTATTTGCCCGCTGAGTAGTTGTTTCCTTCAAATCATATTTAATAACATTAGTTTAGTCCACCCTGGGCTAGGGGTCGCCGCTCTCGGTACTTGCGGGGCAAGGCGCTATCCGCCACAGAGACATCTATGATGTCGGTCGGATAGTAGCATTCAGACCATATGAGAAGTTTCATACCTCTCACCACTGTTCACTTTACCTAGAAACTAGGTGGGCGCCATAACCTATGGCCTAAGAGAACTAATAAGTCCGAAAGTCTATGTCTGGTTAGGAATTGACAAATGAAATTGCCTTCGAATCAACCAGGATTGGAAGGTGTAATTCAATGCAGGTCGGGGGTATTTGCCCGCTGAGTAGTTGTTTCCTTCAAATCATATTTAATATATATATATATATATATATATATATATATATATATATATATATATATATATATATATATATATATATATATATATATATTCCAAACAAGTACCTGTTCCAAGGAAAAGTCCAGAGGAGAGACATAATGAAAACCTAGCTCCTCATAATGGATTCAATGATTCATTTAAAAAATCAGATTTAATTAATAGTTTTGAGGACTTAATTTTAAATTATCCCAAAAAAAATCAATATTTCTGACTTGCACAATAAAAGTAGAAAAAGATAGTAAAATT
Source organism: Rhamnusium bicolor (assembly GCA_029963845.1). Classification (NCBI taxonomy): domain Eukaryota; kingdom Metazoa; phylum Arthropoda; class Insecta; order Coleoptera; family Cerambycidae; genus Rhamnusium; species Rhamnusium bicolor. The sequence continues at coordinate 42,113 of JANEYF010003720.1, read as the reverse complement.
TATATTTATATTCTAAATTTAACAGAGGACCTAATTAGCATTGTTTATCAAATTTCAGTTGATATAAATATGGTAAAATATTTGTAAATAATACAAAATTAACTTTTTAAAGATTTGAATTGGATGTTACCTTTTGATCTAACACTAACTAGATGGTCCTAACTAGAAAATGTATTAGTTAGATACAAAGATCAAATAAATATCTGTCCATTATTTACCTTTATACTAGAACAAAGTATATTTTTTTGAGTAAAACTGATTTCAGCCTCATATATTTTGGAGGCTTAGGATGGTTCAGAAGGCCATATGTGTATGTTAATAAAAGATTAGACTATAGAGGCACAAATTTAATTAGTGTAGCATCTAATGACAATTCACTAGCTATAACCATTTTATTTTCATATTTTTAAACCATTTTTATTCTGTGTGTCTGTGGTAAACAACATAAAAATATTCTTATTATGATATGATAAATTTTTTCTAATATTTATTTAACGATTACATTAAAAAGAGAAACAGTCAATCCAGTGCCCAAATGGTCGAATAGAAAAGCAAGAAAAGGAACCTTAATACTTTTAATAAATAATAGGAGTAAAACATTTCATTTTCTATAATTAAAAAAATTATATGCCATAAATTACTCGATTGTGACATGAAAAAATACCAAGTTTTAACGGTTCAACAAGTTTCTTTTTAAGTTCCCTGCAAAAAAGACTATCCAAAAAAATCCTGAAAAATCAACTCGTAAAACCAGCAAAAATATCAGCGTCAAAGTAAATATAGACAACTAACTAACATTTGGCAACACCGCATCGCAGGTCTCTTCTTGGACAGCTTGGCCGAGCTCTATATTACTTCACAATATTCAGACGATTCGAAGTCAAATCTGGACCCGTACAGTGTAATGAGAAGATCTACTCTCATCGCAATCTTTCGAAAGAGATATAAAATAAGTTCCGCATATCTGCGATGTGAGCACGTTAAAGATCTCTACAGAACAGAGTTGTAGTTCGTACAGCACAGATAAGCTTATCTCCTAAAACGGTGCGGGAATAGGCCGTCGTTAAATACGTAGTAAAAAAATAGATCTATCCGTATTTCTTCTTATACAATATGTCCCAAATTGTGGGTGAATGTATTGATATCTCGCTGGCAGTGGTGCATAGATAAAATTTATGCCTCAACGGTAATGATACGTAATTTTTCGTGTATTTTAAGAATGTATATTTGACACCTTTTATTTAGGTAGAAGTAAATTTGTCGCATGATTTGAATACATTTTATTGTCAAAGGAAATCATTAATGCATGTAAATAACAATATAAAATCAGTAAATCATATAAACAAAAAGTTAAACAAAAAATTTCAAAAAACTGAAAAGATATAACTAAATGACACTAATTTTGATTGTCTTGCTTGCAACAAGGAAAGATTTTTATCTGATGTTGACGACATGTTTTTTTACATTTTACATAATACGTGGTGGTAATTTTTTTCTTTATGATAGGGCAAATATGACAATATTTCCTTCGTCCCTTCTATTTGGTTTGTTTCAACTATATCTTGGCTGGCCAATACATCAGGATTATTTTTAATTCTTTACTGAGATTCGATCCCTGTTGCAAGCGATGTGACTGCCATGGTTTCGTTAGACTTTTATGAAGTTCTGTCATAAATTGGAATGTAGACATGATTTACCACCTGGGGTAATTACATTATGTGAGTAAATTATGTAAGAATTGACACAAGCAATGTTGATCATATTGTAGAAAACACACATGTGCGATTTTTTTGTTTTCCGATTAGACTCTTAACACATTTGGTCAAATGAATCCACTGCTCCTTTAGTTTAAGTGTATGTGTTTATGACTTCTAGTTTGCCGCTGGTTGAATGTATTGCTTTAGTTGGATGCATTGTGGATAATAGTAAGACAATTTTGTTTTTCTTAGGCTTATAAGACTATAGTGACAAATTTGTGAAGATGAATGCTAATAAGGGAGTATTCGCCCCTGACGATTTTTGTCTCTTTTATGAAATTTAGTGGTTTTTCTGGTTTGGCACCAACAGTCTCTATTACTGTCAACTAGTAGGATTTTTTATAGAGCTTCTCAGCTAACGGAATAATGGTACCAGTTATCCATATTAACGTTTCTATGTGATCCATGGATTGTTTTTTTAAGACTTATTACTGAAAATTCGGACTAAGAGAGTCCTCCAGTGTCGGCAGATTTTTGTATACATGGATAGGCATCGTTCATGTATTTAGTAACTACATCACGCAACATTAGAAACTTGATACCATATTTGTTAGGTGTATTAGGAATATACATCCTAAAAGGACAACTCCTTATGAAGTCAACTAATTGCTCATCTATGCATACGCACTTGATTTTTAACTTCCTACAGATGTCTATAAAATCGTCCAATATGACGATTAACTGATCGCCTTGTTGTCAAGTCGTAGACAGAATGTAAGGAGGGCAAACCTTTTCTGACTTAGTCTAGCTCTATATCGTTTATCACACATAGTCGTATCAAACATAATATCAGAAGAAAGATAATTACCTTTTAGAGCTGCAGAAGGTATGTAAATTTCTATCAACGCTTGGATTTCATCTGCTGTTGTTGCAGAAGTGATCTGTGATTAACCACCATATTTCTGTTTACCTATTTCAATTTCTTCATTCATACGAGTAACAATCGCTTTTGGCATTTAATCCGTGAAATAGATTTGAAAAAATTCTGAGGAATTAGAATCTTTTCAAGTTCTAGAATTGGGCCTGGTCGAATGTACACCAGATTATAGGCAAGCGTTTTATCTCCAATTATATTATTGAATGGCTCAGATGACCAAATATAACCATTTTTCCCGATAATATTGGCTGATGCGATGCGATCTATAAAAAAATAAATCAATAAAAAATAAATAAACGGAAAATGAAAAATAAATATCTTTATTGATTCTCTTTCTGCTAATTGATTTTGTCTAGCATCATTTCTTTTTCTTTTTTGTGATTATTTATTTCGGTCTTCACTCCAAACATTTTACAGATTTTTTTCGACGTTTGTTATCTCATCATCACTAATGTCGCTAGGTAACCAATCCATATCGTTATCATACTCCTCCTCAGATAAATCCTCTTGCTCAAAATTGTCTCCATCCTATCATATTTTCCTCCTTCTGTTCCACTTCATTATCCTCAGTTTCACTCACAACACTTTCACATAAAAGTCTCTCAAGTTCTACGTTAGTTAATCCCTTACACGTTATACGACCTAACTGAATGCGCTTATTTGTAACAACACGATAAAACAGCATATATAAATATCGAGGTATCGGTAACGAAACGTAATTTTTATGTGTGGCTTCTTACAAGACTAATAATAACTGTCACTAGCAATTATTGCCAGTACTGACACCTACAGGTCTTAACATGTGGATGTTGCCTGAGACAGAGATAGCCGGTTGAGGGCATGGCTAAAAAATCTTTGGCTTGCTTGAACTGTTGAGGACACATAATTATTACTTACGATACCTTTCTAGGGTGTTAAGATGATTTCTCCACGATAAATATCGATATGCGAGTATAATTTTAAAACCAAAATTTTTAGATAACACAGTGTAATTTATCCTTAACGGCAATACCACGACGCTGACGCGATGGTCCGATAAGTCGCTAGTAAGTAGTATACATTACGGAAAACATTTCCAAATTCCTCTACAGGTAGCGTAATGCATTCTAGTTTTGTAAGTGCTTAAATTATAATTTGGAATCGCTCATGTATAGTACATAAATATACTTGAATGTCTGGTACTTGAAATGCTGCGTGGCTTCTTATAGCGTCGCATTCTCAGGAAATTTAATCCATTATAAATTGTTTTACGGTTTCAAAATATTCGAAATAGTTAACTGCAGATTGTAACAATGTACACCATCGCGTATATACTACTTATAGTAGCAAAGACAATCCAGAGTGGTGCTCCTTAAATTGTCGTTGGCGCGAACTGGCCTTTATAAATACGTTCTTTTGTACTTGCAATTCATCGGTTGAGTGCTGGATTTTGGAGACGTACTTCATCGGCTACACGATACAAGGCATGGGACAGACAAGTTACATGAATCATATTGGGATACGTGGATCGTGAAAGCCTGGTAGCTCTACACATGTATACCGCTGCGTCTTATACAAACAGTAAAACATTTTTACTTTTAAGACCAATATTACACAAAGCTATTTATTCAACTGTTCGCGCATTAGTTTGCAACACCCGCTTACTACATATTAACAGTGAAGGTGTACTCTGAACAGCACTTAAGATACATATAATAACATAAATGATTTTATATTAAAATATTTAATATTATATTGGGGCATATCAACAAAGGCACAGCGGATATTTATTCTGCAGAAACATAATAAGATTAATTTTCTCATTAAATCCTCTCGGCTCATGTCGGCCAGTGTTTCAAAATAAAAATATTCTAAAGTTTTATTCCACACTTATTTACAAAGCAAGCATTATTCGTTAAGTTAAACAAAAATAAATTTCCCCAACGCGAAAATCTGCATGATCATAATACCAGAAATGCAAATCTCATTCAAATATATAATTTTAGTCTGAATTCTTACAAAAAAGGACCATTCTGTTATTGTAGTAACATTTTTAACAAACTTTCCAACAATATAAAGGAAATCATAACTAAACAAATTTAAAAATTATTTGCGTGAGTTTCTTTGCGTGAATGCATTTTACTCTTTACAATTTTATGATCTAAATTAAAATTGTAAATAATTACTATTTAGGCTTTGTTAAATTTTCTTGTGCGACTTTTCATATTAAAGTGCTATCTATCTATCTATCTACCTTTTTTTTTTTTTTTTCGCGGGGGCGTAGGAGTAGCAACCTACCCACAAGTGGCCCCCCTGACTCCGGAGCACCACCCTGGGACCGCTCTCGCATTACTTCGGGGTGGTGTCCATATTCAGCCATTTCCCTACATCCCCGTCCTCTTTCGAGATTAGGGGTTCAGGAGCTGGGCTTCCCGCTCTCTGTTGGCCTTTTCGGTCTGTTCCGCCTTTCCTTTGCTCTCCATGATATCCTTAATGTAGGCCGAGACCGCCGTCCAGGCCCTCTCGTCTTTTAGCATGGCAGGAACAAGGCCTTCCACACTCAACTCCTCTCCAAGTGTCTCGTAGAGTTTGGACGTCTCACTTTCCGTTTTAGAGCACTCGAAAATTGTGTGCTCAGCGTCGTCCAAAATATGACCGCACAGCAGACATGCAGCGCTCTCGGTTTTCTTAAATCTGTGCAAATACTGGTTGAAGCATCCGTGGCCAGTAAGGGCTTGGGTGATGTGATAGTTCACTTCACCATGAGCTCGATCGTGCCACTCTGTAATGTTGGGGATTAGACGGTGCGTCCACCTACCCGCCGTATCCGAATTCCATCTCGCCTGCCACCTTTCCATGAGGCCCTGTCGCGCCAACTTTCTGGCCTCCTTTTTACTTGCATTTCTCTGGTTGCAAGCTTCATAAACTTCTCGCCTCTCCCTGACCATGAGGTCGATCGGTGGCGTGCTGGCTAGCACCAACACCGCTCCTTCTGAGACAGTCTTGAAGGCTGACGTAGCTCTAATGACGCTACGTCTCTGCACGGCCGCTAATCTACGCCGTACCGCTTCTCGTTCTAATGCACCCGCCCAAACCTCCGCTCCGTAAAGCATTTTTGAGTGGACAACGCTGTTTAGAAGTCTCCTTTTTGTTCCTTAGGGCCGCCGATATTTGGCATGAGCCGTGCTAGCACAGCTGTCGTAGATGCGGCGTTATCTGCGGTCTTTAAGACGTGTTCTGTATATCTGAGTACGCCATCTACCCGCACACCTAAGAATTTTACGGATTTACTCCACGGTACAGTCTTGTACTCTAAAGCTATCATAGGTGGTGTGATACTCGGGTGTACGCCATTCTGACAGTGCCTCCATAATTCCTTCTCATCTGGCCAATTTAAAAACATTTTTTATATCCAAAATGACTAGTGCACAAAATCCCCTGGTGTTCCATGGCCCAATCATCACTGTTTGCGCCGCGTTAACCACATTCACTGTGGTCCGTCCTTTGAAAACCAAACTGTCTCTGCGACGGCCCTCCATTTGCTTTGATATTCGCCTCGAGCCTCTGCAGAATCATCCGTTCCAAAGGCTTCCCCATGGTGTCCAAGAGGCAGATTGGTCGATACGACGACGGATCTTCCAGTGGCTTGTCCCCTTTTCTTAAGAGAACAAGGATCTGTCGCTTCCACCTCTCTGAGAAAACTTCCGTGTGGAAGCTGATGTTGAAAGCCTTCAGGAGGAGCTCTGGCCACACCTCCACTACTACTGCAATCACCTCATTTGGAATATAATCCGGGCCTGGGGCTTTTCCGGGTCGAAGCCGTTTTCCCGCTTCACGTAACGCCTCAACAGTAAAAGGTTCAATCTGTCCGTTGTTGTTGGAGGACGGACGCCCAGGCCTCCTCGCATGCCTTGGGAACAGGGTCGTTACAATATTTCCCACTCTCTTCGGGTTCCTTATCCCAGGAATCTGTTGTCTTCCTGCCATTTTTTAGTGACTATCTTGTAAGGTAGTCCCCAGGGGTCGTCATCTGCAGAACGGCATAGTTCAGTCCAGCAATTTCTTTTACTGGTCTTGATTGCCGTCTTTAATTTCTTCCGTGCCTCTTTGAATTCCTCGCTAAGGTTTGGCTCTTGCGGTGTATTTCTACCGCGCTGCATCTTTCGACGCGCGGTGAGGCATTTCTTTCGTAGTTCAGCAATCTCGGGCGTCCACCAATATACTGGTCTTTTTTGTTGTGGGTGGTTCCTTCGCTTCGGCATGGTCCTATTACATGCTCTCCTGATGGTCTTGACTACAAAATCTACCAATATCCACAAATCTCCTATCTGCGCGATACGATGCAGGTGTGTCCGTTGCTTAGTGGTGTCTAGAAATTTCCTTAGTTCAGACTTTCACTTTGATGTGACAAATTGTCACGTCGAATTGACAATTATCATATCGAAGAGACAATTGCCACTTTGATGTGACAATTGTCACTTCGAATTGACAATTGTCACATTGAGTGACAATCGGCATAATTATATAAAAATAAAGTTGTTGGCCCCTATACGCCCTTATAGGGCCAGCAACTTTAATTTTATATAATTATGCCGAATTGTCACTTCAATGTGACAATTGACAATTGTCACATCGAAGAGACAATTGCCACTTCGATGTGACAATTGTCACTTCGAATTGACAATTGTCACATCGAAGCAACAATTGCCACTTTGATGTGACAATTGTCAATTCGAAGTGACAATTGTCACATTGAAGTGACAATTGTCACTTCGAATTGGCAATTGTCACTTCAATGTGACAATTGTCACTTCGAATTGACAATTGAAGTGACAATTTGGCATAATTATATAAAAATAAAGTTGTTGGCCCTTATACGCCTTCGTATCGCTGTGCATGCTTACTGTACTTTCGTATGGAAAATCAAACATGCCAATTGGGAAACTGGTCCGGGACTCACGGAAATTGTTCGATGTCTGCTTATGATTTGTACGTTTCTTGTTAATTCTCTGTACTTGAGGAGGTAATATAACTTGTGCACTTTAACTTGCATTATCTTTATTGACAATTTTATTTTAAAACGAATCAAAAAGATGTTTTATAATTTTTCGTGAGAAACTGTTGCATATTCTTTCAAGAATATATAGAAAAAAGAAATTAAAATGCCAGTTAATAATTTTTTGAGGAGAATGTGTTAGAAGCATTTTTTCAGTATGACCCGGACGGTTTTATTTATAATTTTTTCGTGAAAAATTCAATACAGGTGCACTTATTTATAACCCTAACGAAATAAAAATCAAATCCGTCAAATATTTTCCGAGTAACAATCTTTCTTCTAATGAACAGTATGCCGACCAGTTCTTTAATATGTCGGCTAAGGCCTGCCAGAAATTCGTCTTTTGTTTGCTCACTGCTCTCATTAAGAAGTATCAAGTGGAGCAAAAAAATCGAAGTCCGAGAGATTCTACTACCTGACGACTACATGGTTGTCTACTTAAAGGATGATATTTTACCTAACCTACAACTTTCTCTGCAAAATAATTTGCAATGTTAATGATGTCATTCTGTTAGCCTAATTTATGTTCCATTTTTTTTAATTTTATTTTAAATATCACTGCTCTAAGAAACCCCCTTTAAAATAAAGTAATTTTAAACGGACGACCGTAATAGATAAAAGCAACTTTGGCGGTTCACCGCAAATTTGTATTTCGTTTTGCAAGTTACAAAAGTTGCGGTTCTGCTGAAATTACAGGCGTTATAATTGGAAGTTTGTTTAAGACGTTAGTAAAGATAAACAGCAGGCTAGCTAACTGTTGGAAGGTCGTTATCAAATTATTTAAAGGCTAATGTAATTAAATTACGAGTTCCTAAGTAACAATAATAACATAGAGAGTCCTGTTTAAAAAACAACTCTTTTTTATGTTGTATTAATTTCCCTTTCATTGTATTACACTTTAGTTTCAACAATGAGTAGTTTTATAATGGAAAATGTATTCAGATTTCTCCATTAATTCTGGCGATGTCAGATGTTATCAAAAGGAAATAATTCAATGTACTTAAAAGTGGGGTGTGTAGTAAAATGTAAGCGCTATTCTGTGCATTTCTTAACGGGAAATTCTGAAATCCAATTAACGTCCCTAAATTTTGTAAGGAAAATCTTTTTCGTTTATTTTTTTTAAATAATGTGAAGAAATACATCGTGTAATAGTTTGTTTCATTTTTTCTACAAAAAAAATCTAATCAAGTAATTATCAATTTTTTTCATTTTTCATTTTCTTTTACTTATATCCTAACATAATATTTAAACAGAAAAATTACTACAAATATGTCTGTATTTTATTAAACGATTTTTACCAATATTAATTAAATAAACAGCAGAACTGACGAAAGAATTATCACAAATTACAATAAATATGAGATGAATTTCTCTAATCCTGCAAGGGATAACTGTATTACCAACGTAGCATAGATATGTTCATCATATATCCCAAAATTTATCAGTGACAATACAAAATACTGTTTAACATGTCATTATTGTCGTTCTTTATTTATTTTCGTCAACTAGGTATTATTACGGAAAAAAATATATAGCCTCTTTCAATTTAAAATAAAGTATTATATACGGTTAAGTATTTTCCCATCTACTCTGCAGAAAATTGTATTATAATTTGATAAAGGGATTTAATGGAATTATGTTTCAAGTTAGAGCCTAAAATCATTATTCTGCTTTCAGTAGAAAAACTTAATAAAGCATCTATCAATCAATTTTAGCATATTCAACTGGCAGCGAATGTGAAACGTAATTTTGTATATTTAAAAGGGAATGATTGAAACTGTGGGTGAATATTGCATCAATATAACTTGTTAAGGCAATTTTTATGAAAAAATATTCATTTGTGTTAAAAAGAATTACACTGCAATGCACCCGGGAGTTGCCGCACGCAGATAATATGATAAACTTAAGGGTTTGTTGTTTTTTACATATTATGATCACGAAGTTTCAGAAACTTTAGAGTACAAATAACTCTTGCCAGATATGATGTAGCTTGATAATAATTGAAACATAATTATAGATTATTGTTACATATCCGTAAAACCAGTTTTTTGTAGATAGTGTTGCAGATAGACGAAACAAATAGATATTTTTGGAAACTGGAATAATAATTATCTCAAATATAAAATTTAATTAAAGCATACACGGTTTACACTAAAAATTACTTATTTTAAAATTGTTGTTACTATTTTTAACAACATTTTAACATCTGGAATTTTCTTCTATGATTACTATATTTTCTAATTACATTTTGCTCTAAAGGGAAGATAGTTTTCTTTTGGGCCAGTTCAATTTTTCACAAACCCCAAGAAAGAAAAAGAAAAATTTACAAGTATATTTTTTAACTTTGGTTGTGCCCTGTATGTAATTCTATGTGACAGTATAAACAGCCTCCGAACACTTACTATAACATCAAAATAAAATGACAGATTTGTCTTTTTTAATTGGTGCCAAAGTTAATATCTCTTCAATATCCAAGTACGCAATTTGGATTTTCTGTCGTAAATAACAGGGGCAAACTTCAAAACAGGAGCACACGGTACAGTAAACAGAATTTTACCTTTACATAAGAGCTCCTCCCTGTTTTACCGTCTCTGTTTATCTTACGTTTTATTGTGGTTTTTCTTTTATTTTATTATTGTACACCCTTATTTTTTAAGTGAATGTTTCAGCGCCCCTCCTACCAACTTTCATGTGAGCTTGGACTCATTTTTAATATGTGATATTCCAGTTTTACGGTACCACACCATATTTCGTGGTAGTTTCTAAAAATTTCAATACAATAAAATTTTTCAAGTGCTTTCCCGGTGTTCAAAGTATTGTCCCTAACTAGCTCGAGAGCCACGATACTGCCGATTTTCCAAATTGAATAACATTTATTGCCTATTCAAAACATTTCTTACTTTAAACTAGGAGTATTTTAGGTATCGCATTTGTTTTGTATATATATATGTATATATATATATATATATATATATATATATATATATATATATATATATATATATATATATATATATATATATATGTATATATATACATATATATATATATATATATATATATATATATATATGTATATATATATAAATATATATATATATATATATATATATATATATATATATATATATATATATATATATATATATATATATATATATATATATATATATATATATATATATATATATATATATATATATATATATATATATATATATAAATATATATATATATATATATGTATATATAAAAATATATATATATATATATATATATATATATATATATATATATATATATATATATATATATATATATATATATATATATATATATATATATATATATATATATATATATATATATATATATATATATATATATATATATATATATATATATATATATATATATATATATATATATATATATATATATATATATATATTATAATACATATAAAAGATATGGTGTACAATATTATCCTAACTGGTGGCAATCTACTCATTCCTTAATTACAGGTACGAATTCGCCTCCTTCCCTTTTAGGGCGTGTGTTGTCTTTTACTATAAATTAATTTGAAAGAATTCAACTCAGCTGTCTGTCGCTCTGTTTTAACGTGGGTGCCATTGTATATACAGGAAAAATAGACAAAAACCTACTTAATATTTTTTAATTGTGGACTATTTGTCACTTAGTTGTTTGTGTTTTGTTTAACCTGCACATTACAGCAGGGCGCCGGTTCTTGTGGATATTGATATTTGGATTAAATGGTGAGAATGTGGGGACGTGGGTTATCTATGGGAGGTCTTATTACCATCGTTCGTCGTACAAAGGCAGGCGTTCATGTATATTTTTTTTGAGTATAATGCGGTGCATCATAGCATCTGACTTGGATTATGTTCGCTGTAAGTTGCGATTGAGCAATATTTTCTGCTTAGAATTTTTGCGCTGTCTCTCTAACATGTTCTTTAATGCGTGGCATTCCCGCCTGCTTATGTAAGTAGTCGAGTCTTATATACCTGGTCTGAGTTTGGTAATAGTCGAAGTATTTTAATCAGCGTGGTCTGGAGTCTTCTGTACCGTGTGTCCGAGATGTGACGCCGCGCTGGTAACGTTATGTGGGACTAAATACGGTTTTATAAAGTAAAAGTTTATTGTCCGTAGCCAGCTTGCTTCATCTGTTTATCAGTGGGTAGAGTCTGCTCATTATCGCGTATGTCTTGTTAATTGTATTCGTGATGTGCTGTCTATAGTACAATCTTTTTATCCAGGGTTGCCCCTACATGTTTGACTGCTCCTTTTTTAATTATTGTTTTTTCGTTAATTTTAACTTTATTAAATGTCGTTATGTTTGTAAATTTTTTTAGTAAATATCATTGTCTCTGTTGTTTGCAATGTACAAGTTAAACAAAATTAGTGATAAAATTGTACCCTGGGGTACGCCTGCTTTGATTTCTTTAGGCGGCGATACCGAGTTGCTGACCCTTTCAACAAATTTTCTGTTAGAAATGTAACTTTTTATCAAATTTACTATGTACAATGGAAACTTATGTGTATGTTTTAATTTGTACAGGGGACCTTGATGCCAAACTGTGCTAAATGCTTTTTCAATATCGAATGCCAGCAAATACCTAGACCGTTTTTTTATTGAACCCTGTGATGGCGTTTTCCACGACCTTACATAGTGTCATGGCCGTGATATGGCCACTTCTAAAGCCAAATTGCTGCCTAGGGATTTAGTCTTTTTCATTAATAAATTTATTTATCTTTATTAATATAACCTTTTCGGTTATTTTAGCCGTTGTATTTAATAGGGAAATTGGCCGGTAACTATTGGGGATTTTGGCGTCTTAATTTGGCTTTAGAACTGGCACTACCACGGCTATTTTCCACTGGGGAAAATATTGAAGTTAAAAAATAACGTTTATTATATAGGTTAAGACTATTATAGCCTTGGATGGGAGATTTTGGGAAGGAAATATGGGAATGTATCGGAACCTGGGGCTTTATTATTTGGTCGGGTTTTTATTGCGTTTTTGATTTCGGTAGGGGTGGTCAGGAGTTTTGCCAATTTGCGGGAGAGATAGGATAACGGTGTTGGAGTTTGCCGATGTCCGTGAGGTGGCATAGTGTTGGGTTGCGATCTATGTATTGACATCAAGTGTTCTGCTAGGACGTCGACCTTGTCACAGTCTTTTATTACTGTCTGCCCGTTCTTAACCAGGGTGGATACTGATCTGAACGGGCTTCGTAATAGTCGTGTCATTCTCCAGAGGGAGTTATCTCTTGGAGATCGACTGTATTTTGTCACTCCAGGTTTTGTTATAATGTTCTGTGAGTTTGTTAGTTACTGTAATTTGTGTGTCATTTAGTCTCTGCTTATCTATAGGGTGTCGATGTTTTTGTCACTTGTTCCGTAAACTGTTCTTAAATTTAATTAAGTTGTTTATATCTTCATGGAGTTTTTCTTCCCTGGGTTTTTGCAATATTTTCTTGGTATACTACTTATCTCTAGCTTTTTGTAATATCGTAGAAAGATTTTCCACCTCCGCCTGTACCGCAAGTCTGTCCGTAATATTATTATTAATAGTCAGTTTGTTCTTTACGTCTAGTTTGAAGTTGTTCCAATTTGTCACTTTGTAATTATATATCTGTCTTGTATTAGGATTAACAAAGGTATTTTGGAGTGTAAAAATTATAGGGTTGTGATTACTGGAGAACAGGGAAGGAATAGGGGTTTCATGGGGTGTGGGCAATTTTTATTCAAGACAATATCGATATAGGTAGGGGTTGTGTTATTTAGAGGATAATGGGTGGGGTTATCAGGTATTAAAGCAGCAACATTTTTCCTGAGAGCAAAGTCGCGCAGGATAACACCACTTTCATTTCATGATGGTTTTGGATTCTTCTCTATGACTTCAAAGCTACAGGACTTTCGCGCTCCTATCGCGAACTGCCCGGCATTAAGTCATTCCCGTCTCATTATACTCATTAGATCTATTACCTGCCGCTCTATACGCCATAGACGACGACGCTCACACAAGCGGGTTGGTCACCTCCGATTGCATTGCAGTTTCTCATTTTTCAAATCTCGCTGCCATACATCTCTAGCCACTCTAGCTCTCTCCTATATATTCTGCCATTCACACCAAGCGTCCTGCATGACTTTTTTCAGTTTACCAGCATCACAGCCCTAATTGAATTATTTTATTATACTTCCCAAATTTTCTTATCTTCAATAATGAGTAGCTTCCAAGATTATTCAACAACTCCATTTCTTCTTTCGCCCATTATCTAACCATCATCAGCGCTTCGTAATCCCGACGTCATCTCCAGCTGATAAAAGCCAATTAACGTTTGATGTTTTTCAACAACACGTGTTTCTTCACAGCGGATTTATGTATGAAGTTTGACGCCCTCACTATACATAACAACACACGGAACATCACTTTCTACACACGTGAACTTCCTCGCTATTTTGATATGAATTAACGAACTACACCAAATAGAAAATATCAAATAAATATAAAATATCTGTATGCTTGCCGTACACACAACAGATTGCTAGCTAGAGTGTTTTCGATCTGAAAAAATTAGAAACTGCATTGAGCAAGGATGTATACTAAATAGGTCAATAAGCAAGTAATCGCCTAGAGACGCAAATGATATCAAACTTCGACACTACATGCATACATAATATAAATCTCAGCCGAATCGCATGTACTAAACTCTGCCAGGACATTGATATAAATAAGATGTAAAAAAAATATAACTCATTACAAGACAAGAAAATATAACATAGTCGTAATTTAATAAATGAAAATAGGGCTAGTGCTTAATTATTATCTGTTATATTTATTATTTCATGCAAGTACCAATGAAAACAAGTATGTAATTTGATGAAAATAATCCGGCACCGGTCATAAATCTGCACCTTCCATCACAATGTTCTAACCTAATTCTTAACCTCAAGTTTCAGTTAACATAACCTTAATGGCTAAGTGATTTTTCTTAGTATAGAGACATCTGTCAGTCACTCATAGCCACTTATACAAAACGATTGTTAGTGGGATATATAGCGTAGCTTTGTGGTTAAATAGTAACAGAATAAAACATTATGGCGTATCAGAACAACATTGAACGATAATCTAACATATTATTGAATATTTGTACCCAGCATAATTTTCTGCCTCATTATTTAAAAAAAAGGTATAAAATATTGAAAATATCTAAAAAAATCTAAAATTCAGCTAACAAGCTGGATTTTAGTTTTTATTGGTATGTATAATGATATATATAATTACACACATACATTTTTCTTTATTAAATCGTTCGACTGTGATGACATTCATTTAATATGGAGTTGTTTATTTAGTTTATTAGCGAATATATTGAGGTTGGCTTTTCAGTACCCCTCGGGCTACTTTATTACATTCAACTGGTATTTGTGAAAGGTTTGTTGTGCCACTAAATAATATTCCATGAATAAATGAAATTATTGTTTCATTGTTATACGTTTATATGTAACAATAAAACAAACAATTAATTTTCTTGAAAACATTGAACCATGTTTATATATTGCATGCTTTGATTGTCCAACATAGTAATTTGGATCCCTGCAGTCAACTTAGTAATTCCCGGATTTTTATTTATTTCAATTGGTCCTTTGGATTCTTGTTACTAGATCTTCAGGATAACTATTATTCATAGATAATTACAGTTTTCTTTTGTTTAAGGAAAACATAAGTGATAAACTAAAAAGCCAAGATTCGGCACAACTGCAGGAGTTTCAAAGTATATATCTAAGAGGGCATGGTCTTTTCCATGTAAATATAATATTTTCATATTTTCATGTTCCACTATTTCTAATTACGAAATAAAACGGTTCTTAGAAAAATATTCCAGTTCTCATTTTGCCTATGTTTAGAATTTGTACACGAGAAGTCTACAATTGATATTTGACAAAGAGTTAATCATTGATATCCCTACATGCTGCTCAAAAACGTACTATTTAATTGAGGCATTTTGTTTTCTAAAAAGTAGTATTAATATAATTTAGTGTTCTATTACTTCTTGGCTAAGAGTGTTGGAATCAACTAAATCGTTCAGACAGTTCCAGGTTTGTGAGATCAGTAGAGTTAAAAGCAATAAACAAACACCAAGGACGATTGAAATTTTATCCTCTTGCAATTCATATCATTGACGCTATTAATAAAAGCATTGAAATTAATGCATGAAAATCTAGGTCTAGTATGTGACTGACTTTAAAACTCCTCAACCATTTTAATATATGCGAATTTGATGATTTAAATAAAACATTTACGGGGTGGGCAAATTTTGAAGTCTGTATAGACTAAGTCGGTAACTGTAAGAGATACAAAAAAATTGAAGACACATTCTCAATCTCTTTTTTTGAGACAAATTCCCTGGCGAAAACAAAAATTTGCTATCGTCTTTTGTTTTCGAGTTATAAACAAAGGTTTGATTTTTTCGACTTTTAGACACAATATCTCGGTTGTTTGTAAAGTTATGAAAAAACGACTTTTACATTCTTCAAGAATTTTTTTTCTGTAATATTAGTGGCGTCGACAACATTTTAAAATATGGTGCAATTTCGAGTTTTGACATAAAGTTTTATTTTTTAAATGGGAATCATGGTTGGCTATGATTTAGTTAAAAAAGGAAATTATTTCTCTTTCAAAATATATATTATATGTGGGGCCACATTTGATGTGTAAGTATTTAATAGCTAAAATAATCTTTTGGTAGATTACTGTTGCGTTTCTTTATATTTATTCCAAGTGGGTGTGTGCATACTATGACAGTGTTTATCCGTTTGTCAGTAAACTGCATATTAATAATTTATTTTGTTTTCATCATAATTACACCCCATTTAGTCGTAAAAGTGAAGATGTCTTACGAAAATTACGAGAAATATGATATGCTAGAATGTCTTATTCAAAATAATAACAATTGTGATGTTGCATCCGAAATATATTTCAAACGATATCCTGAAGGAAGGCAACCTAATAAAGCTATTTTTAAGAGGTTAAAAGAAAATCTCATTAATTGTGGGTCCTTCAACAAGCCAAAACTAAAAAATTACAACACTGAGGATGCTGAAGAAACTTCTATAACTGTAATTAGAATGACGGTTGCAAATCCTTCAATTTCAAGTTGTCAAATTGAAGCTGATTCTGGGATTTCAAGACGTCGAGCTTTGGGTATATTGAAGACACACAAATTCAGACCTTATACAATAAGGAAACAACATCACCTGCAACCAACTGATATTCAGCGACAACTGGAGTTTTGCATATGGTATCGTCAAAAAAGTCAACAAAATCAATTCTTCTCTAGAAATGTAGTTTGAACAGATGGAGCCTACATTAGCAGTGCAGGAAGTTTCAACAGGCAAAATGAGAACTATTGGTCTGATATGAACCCTCACCATACCGTTGACGTGCGATATCAGAGACGCTTTGGTTTTAGTGTTTGGTGTGCTTTACGTGGCAATCGTCTTTTAATATATCACATATATCAAGAAAATCTTAATGGCTAACGGTACTACGAAATCTTAAACCAGAAAATTATTGAGGAATTTATGGACAATCTACCCTTAATTGAGGTAAGAAATCAGTCCTTCCAACAAGATGGTGCACCAACTCATAATATCAGCAACGTTTCAGAATTATTAAATACCAATTTTGGAAATAACTGGATGGGAAGTAACGGGCCAGTGACGTGGCCACCACGATCACCTGACTTAACGCCACTGGATTTTTTCTTTTGGGGTCACATTAAAGACAAATTATACAAAAAAATCAGTACCGGCATAAATGAACTCAGACAAATTTTTATATTTCAAAACTTTATATTTATAATGCAGTTCAGAGTGTTATGAAAAGATATAATTTATTTATCGAACATAGCGGACATCAATTTGAACATTTACTTTAACTTGAATTTTTGTTGGTCTTGGCTTGTTGAAGGACCCACAATTAACGAGATTTTATTGTAACCTCTTAAAAATAGCTTTATTAAGTTGTCTTCTTTCTGGATAGCGATTGAAATATATTTCGGATGCTATATCACAATTGCTATTACTTTAAATAAAGCATTCTGGCATATCATATTTCTCGTAATTTTCGGAAGACATCTTCACTTTTACGATTAAATGGGATGTAATTATGACAGAAACAAAATTATTAATATGCAATTTACTGACAAATGGATAAACACTGTCATAGATGACACACGCCTACATGGATTAAATATAAAAAAACGCAAATAGTAATCTACTAAAAGATTATTTCCGTTATTAAATACTTACATGTCAAAAACTATCCCACATATGATACATATTTTGAGAGAGAAAAAAATTTTTTTGTAACTAAATCATAGCCAACTATGATTCCCATTTAAAAAATAAAACTTTATGCCATAACTCGAAATTGCACCTTTGTTTTTAAATTTTCTAGACGCCGCTGTATTATACAGAAAAAAGTGCCACAAGAATGTAAAAGTTGTTTTTTCATAACGTTACAAACAACCGAGATATTGACGTGTCTAAAAGTCGAAATATCAAACTCGAAAACAAAAGACGATAGCAAATTTTTGATTTCGCCAGTGAATTTGTCTCAAAAAAAGAGATCGATAATGTGTCTTCCATTTTTTTGTATCTTTTACAGTTACCGAGTTACCCTACACAAACATCGAAATTTGCCCACGCTGTACTTGGATTGGATATATTCAATCTATTTCGCCAGTGAAGGACTAGTTTTATGCATATAAATTTTAGTATCATTAGAAAGAAAAAGCCATTTTACTTCCAGGAGATGACAGATTCTGTAATTTTCGTGTGTCTAAGCTAACCAGCGGAGGTTTTACAGGTTTCCGCATTTCACCAAAATTTTAGATATTGTTTATCAAATGACATGCCAGGGGAAATTCCCAGATGTAATTGTTTCAATGCAATTTTAACTTCAAAATAAATTTTTCGGAAACTCATTCGCTACTTATTACCACCCTATAACGTACATTTTCCTAATTAATTGTAAACATTTCTCCTAATTTCATCACTAACGCATTATAAAAATAAATAAAAGAATTCTAATAAATTATTTACTGCAGCTAAATAAAATGTACACTGATTTATTCTGCTATCAGATTTTCATATAAGATTATCAACAGTTTTGTTGATATTCAAAAATTAAAGTTATATATTTACATGTGGGATTCTTCCTTTACACATAAATAACCCAGTATCTGTACAAGCGATATAGGCTACGTTCGAGCTAAAAAGCCATGCTCTAATCTGTTGAAACGACCGACTTCCCTCACTTTCAATTTCGATTTCCTGATCTACACAGCTATCTAAATCTCCTTAAAACCCATGTATTAAACCATTTTTAACTTCATGTGTGCTTGGGACGATTGAATTGCTTGAAATCGTAATGAATTGTTATTTAAAAGTATATAAAAGCCCCTTGTAGTTTTCTATATGTAATCGTTTCGTAATTGTGTCAATAAATTGAAAATCTAATTTTATTTGAAGTAGCAATTATACTTGTTTAACAAATGTAATACTTTTAAATTTTAATTTTTAAATATTACATATACTGGCTGTTTATTTTAAGTAGCTTCTTGAAACAACTAGTTTATTTTTAAGGTTAAATCAAAATTATCTAAATAACACTTGTTGATAAATTCCAGCGTTACCTTATAGTAAGAACAAAATTTCAATCCAAAACCTACTCTTTCACTAATGTACAAAAAACTGAAAAATTACAATTTTTAAATGCATACAACTTTTCTGTTTAAAGAGATATAAGAAACTTATTTCTTCAATATATGGAAAAGAGTTTGTTATATCTCAAAAATATAGAAAATCCCTGGGTAGTGCAAAATATTCCATAATATATCGTTTCGGACATACACTCTTGTACAGGAAAAAAAATTCATGTGGCAACTTTTTCATTGAAATAGTTTACTATCATTTTGTGTTTTTTATTAGCATACAATAGGTTTGTTCCAACAGCAGTCTCGGACTAGTTTGAAACCGTCAGAAATAATCGCCCAGTTAAGTATTAATGTAAATACAGTGTGCTTAGCGTATAAGAGGCAACTGGGCGAATATTTCTGACGGTTTCAAACTGGTCCGAGGCGACTGTTGGAACAAACCTAATAATAACTTATAATTTGCCAATACATAATGCTTTCATTTGTTTTAGCTGGATTTAAAGTCATGGCATACTTTTGGTTTTCATGTTTCTTTTTTGATTTCTAAATACTGAATAAGATTTGCAGGAAACAAGTACTCAGCGGACTAAAGCTCCGACCTGCATTGCATTAAACCTGCAAATCTTGTTTGATAGCTAAAATCATTTATCAATTTCTCACTAGACATAGACCGATTTCGAACTTTTTATGTTCTCGTCAGTATGCCATAAGTAGTGGAAAAGACAAATAATAATAGCAAACCATTCTAGCCTAAAGCACACTAAGCAATACAGACATAGTGAGTGATAAGTGTATCCCTCTAAATGATAAACTATTTATTATTACGGCGGCAACTGTCATGCCGTGGCCGTTTTAATGTGTGAAGTATGTCACTAGGATGAAATTACTTCCTATTCTGTTGTTTGTAAAACCCCTAAGATAGAGTTTCAAACTCTATTTTATACGCCACTGCCTTTTTGCAAATAGTGGTCTTATTTAAAATATCCTGAACGTTGTATTGTGATTTTCACTAGAATCAGTTAAAATTAGGACACCTTCTATTTTATAAATATCCTAGTACTTCATCCAAATGGAAGATCTATTTTAGAAATTCTTTTTAAAAAATTATGAGTTGAAAATATGTATCATACCCTATACCTAATCCCAGCTGTTCCGGAGATATTTGACGTTTTATAAAAAAATTGACAGGTGCAATGGTTTGCAAGAATATTTATAACTTCCTTCATGTAGCAAGGATCCTCATTTGACTTTTGGCATGTAGAAGAAACATAAGGTGAGCTATGCTCTACAATTAAAATTAATTCAATAATAATATAACAAGTATTCCATTTCTCACGTTATATGTTTGTCAATTGTCAATTTCAAGCCGAAAAAACCTTTTTAGCTCAAATGGACACCCTGTATTTTTTACAACAATTTATGTAAAATTAATTTCTCTTGTATTATAGGGGTTAAGAGTTCCGTCTTCAAAACACATAACGATTGCGTCGGTAAATTATGATAAAAACACTATACTGGGAGATGGAACTTACCACCCAGCTGTTGCCTTACTATTGGTCAATGTCACGTGTTGATTTTATTCAGGGCTGGATTCTAGTTCGTAGTTATTTATTGTGAATTAGCGGTTTCGTGAGATAACCATTGTTATTCATTGTGTGTTGTGTATAGATATTATTATTTTGTGAATTAATCAAATAAGTGATAACATGGATTGTGAAAGAGGAAAAAAGCATAGACTGGGAACATGGGTTCCTTGAAAAATGAGTTTTGCAATGAAAAAGGTAGGTAAATATGGTGAATTATGAAAACAATTTTCTATTCGGATACATTGTATCATTTTCCAAATAGTTTAGAACAGCCGTCGAGATAATACAATTTAATGTTTATAATTAGGTCTATGATTATCTTAAAAATTCTATCATTTTTGGTGTTTTCATATTTACTCCACTTATGTATATATACAGGGTGGGGCAATAGTGCGTTCGACCTCGATATTCGATAGCTAGAATCTTGATTTAAAACATAAATAAACTAGACAAAAAAGTCTATACCCGGAAATTATCTTCGAATATACAGGGTGAGCTAAGACGAGTCTACAGGGTAAACTAACATTGTTTTAAATGGAATGCCATGTATATCAGAACATTTTTTTGAAACCTCCTTGTGGCCTCCCTCCACTCCTGTATTATTATTGACTCTCTCCTAACCACTTGAATGTAATGATTTTTTTTTGCTGAAATTATTCCATTTACACGTGTATATTAAAAAAATCACCACAGTCAGAGTTACTGATTTTAAGAAAAAATATGTTAGTACACTTGATTTAAAAAAAAAACTGGTAAAACTCTTGTAATCGAAAATCTTAATAGTTTAATTGTGTGCATATGTCTGTAAATAGGGCTGGCCAGGCATGTCGAGAGGGGGGTGAAGAAGAGGTGATTTACCTCGGACCTGGGTTTTTTGGAGGAGATCGGTTTTCTTTGTGTTTTTAAACTTATTAAACCTTTCTCTTTTATTTTATTCAAATAGAATTTTAAAAAATAATTAGAAAATAACTTTTTCAAAACATTTTCAAGCCTGCCATATTATTATTTAAAAAAATAATATTTGTTACGGATAATTCTACCAATGGTTGTAATTAAAATACTAACTGAATAATGATAATTCTATTTTTAAAATAAGAACACAAGAATACCACTTGAGATTAAAAAAAATGTAAACAGTGCAAACTGAACATAAAAATACAATAAAAAAATAAAATAAATGAACTTCAATTACGTAATACAGAATTAACTAATATTTTGTCATTGCTCCATTAGCCTCTAAAACTGCCTGAAGTCTTGCAGGCATGGACAAAATCAGATTTCTTGCAAGGTCAACTTCTTGCGACAAGTTGTTCCAAGCGTCTTCAATTATCCTTTCCAATTCTTGGGCATTATTTGGATGGTTACTTAATTTTCTTATATGATTCACCATTAGTCCCCATACATTTTCAATTGGATTTAAATCCGGATTTTTAGATAGCCACGGTAATAACTCTATGTTTTTATTTAAGAAACCATTGCCTGACACGATGGGCCGTATGTATGGAGCAGTTGTCTTGTGACGGCAACATAATATTATCTAATATTTCAATATATTTAATGGAATTGAGATGACCACCACTGTTCCAACACACACCAAACCCATTTACGCTCAACCAAGCCCAGACATTGACTGAAAACCTTCCTGATATTTGTGGATCGAAAGTATATTTTTCGTCGTATCTAGTGGAAGGAGGCCCATATACGCGAACATGTCTATTGTTACAGGATTTAAAAACCTTTTCGTCAGAAAAGACAACTTGTCCCCAGAAGTTTTCATCATTGATTATATGGTTGAGTGCAAAAATAATCCTACCCTGCTTCTTTTCTTCTGAAAGTTTGTATGTTTTAGCCGTTGAACAACTCTTCAAGTCGCTTTGTAGTTTTATTCTTCTGCAAGCAGTAGATACCGAAGCAGGGAAATTTGTTTCTGAAATTACATTTACTGCACTCTGAAAAGGGTTTTCTATTAGGTAATTTATAAGATTTTCATCTTCTTGATTATTGCTCATTC
Organism: Rhamnusium bicolor; assembly: GCA_029963845.1. Taxonomy (NCBI): domain Eukaryota; kingdom Metazoa; phylum Arthropoda; class Insecta; order Coleoptera; family Cerambycidae; genus Rhamnusium; species Rhamnusium bicolor. The sequence goes on along the minus strand of JANEYF010003720.1, from coordinate 19,099 downwards.
TGGGCCTACCGGAACCAACTTTACGGGATACCGTTTGGTTGGTTTCCCATTGTTTTTTAACACTCATTATCGTGGTTTTACTTACATAGTATTCAGCAGCAAGTCTTCTTATGGACCAACCATCTTCAATTTTAGAGACAATTCGAAATTTTTGAATATCTGTTAGATGTCGAACCATTTTTAATAATGACGCCACTGATTAACGTCAAAGTGACATTTGTAAGATTATTAATATCAATCAAAGAACGAATGATTTACATAGCTAAAAGAAAGTGTACCAGTTTTTACTGAAATCAACAGTACCAGTAATGAGACATCTGTGTGATGACACTCAGCTATTTTTAGTTTCTTAAGTAAGGGTGGCCAAAAATAATTTTTAAATTTACAACTTTTTGAACTGAATATTTTCAATTTTTTCAAATGGAACACCCTGTATATTTTTGGATGATGTAATGTAGGATTAAAAAAATTTTTTGTACGAACATCCCTATGGCTATTTGTAACCATTTTCGATTTATTGAACATAACTGCAAAATTCAGCAATAAAAATTAAAAAATACATATATTTTTTGTAAATCAAGAGAAGATATTATAAAAAGTGCTCCACATGTTACCCATTTTGTTTGACACACATTTATATGCGTCCTTGGAATGAGGTTTCTACTGTTCATAAAATTGCCGGAGTAACACTTCTAAAAGCATTTATTATCCTTTCCCTCAAATTTTAGATTGTTGTTGGTGTTATGTTTTTATGGGCATCATGTAACACGCTAGTTATAATACCTTCTCCTGAATTATTTGAAAAAAAATCTTCATTTTTAATTGTCATTGCTGAATTTTGCAGTTATTGAAAATTGAAAATGATCACAAATAGCCATATATATGTGTGTACAAAAAATATTCGTTTTTCAGTCCTATATCACATCATCCAAAAATATACAGGGTGTTCCACTTGAACAAATTGAGAAAATTCAGTTCAAAAAGTTGTAAATTTAAAAAATCCTTTTTTACCACCCTGTATATTTTTAGGAAGTGCAAATAGCTGAATGTCATCACACAGATGTCTCAGAAATGGTCCAAACATATTTTTTCTTAAAATCGATAATTGTGATTGTAGTGATATTTTAACTATAATACCTGTAAATGGTATAATTTCAACAAAAAAAATCATTACATCCAAATGGTTGGAAGAAAGTCAATAATCATACAGGAGTGAATGGAACCCACAAAGAGGATTCAAAAAAATTTTTGCATTTGTAAATATTATACTTACATTTTTTTATTCATTGATTTAACGTCGACCTATTTCCGTTACCAAGGCCAATCACCGACGCTAGAAGACGAACTACCCCTAACCTGGAAATTTTTGCCGAACCTCTTCTCCATCGAACAGTAGGAATTTTTTGCTTGCCTAACATCTAATAGCCAAGGAACCGACTGCTTTACATCCTCTTCGAGGGATGGTATGTCACCTACACAACCCTCGCCTATGATTAAATGGCTTCTGTATATACGTTGATATATAAGCCGCTAAAGAAGACGGGTGGACGAGGTCACCGAGTTTCAGGCAGATCCACGCTTGCCCTTTATACTTATATTTGTCTTTATAATAACTAATATTATTTCAAGTACGTTTCTTTATATACAGTAAGAGCCACAGAAATGGATGTCTTAACTTGACCATCATATTTCCAACCATCATTTTTTGACCACTACTGTCAATGTAAAGTTGTGAAAATATATATACTATTGTTTCATAGCCACCCTTTACCAACAATTTTTTTTTCGCACGATTTAAATTAATAATTTTTCTTCAAAATAACTTCAAATAACTTCTTGAGGTGTGTTCAGTCTATTTTTACTTTCTTATACCTAATATAAGGAAGTATAATAATCGTGATTTTTTTAGACCTCGAAATTTTGATTGATATATACGTTTTGAACCATCCTGAATCTATTCTGACTATTTTCCGAATGATTTCTCTCGGTGCGTATGTGTGGATGTATGTGTGTGTGTTTTTGGATGTGTGTGTATGTGTGTATCCGCGATAAGTCAAAAAATATTAATGGGAGAATTTCCAAATTTGGCAATTATGATTTCCTACAACATTTTAGGTGACACATTAAATTTGGTGAATATGGTACCACCAGAAGAGACATAATGAATGAAAGAAGAAGAAAGGTACAATTTCGGGAAAAAAAATAAAAAAATTATGCAAATTCATGTCTTTTCAATCTTTTAAAAATTTATAACTTATTTGATTTAAACAATTACATGTCCATGTTTCCTGCTCGCAGCATGTACTTTCATAATCGGTACTTCATCCACGATCTCATAAAAAAATTGATTCTAAATACTTATGTAGATGTTCGTACGCCAGTACGCCCTGTTCTAATTATTGTACAGTGGGTCATTTTATCTTGATAACATTTTGATCCGACACAACTCTTTTATTTTTAAAGTTATTATTATGAACCAAAAACCTAATTACTGGGTCCGTTAATAAGTTTTTTTTGTCATCGGAAAAAACAAAAAAATTGTCATTAGAAAATGATATGTATTTTTTTAATGGAACACCCTATATATCTTTGCTTGGTAGGATAGCATATTTCATTCTGATTTCAGTGATATAGCACAATTTATACGCTGATCTAGTAGTTTTCGATTTATTTGCCAAAATGTAAAATATTTATTGCATGATATAGTGTGCCGTTGAAACAAAATTAGATAAATTAAAAAAAAAATACGGTTCTTCCATTCAAAAAAATTCTTTTTTATGTGATTTTCAGCTGTTTTGTAAATAGCACATTCTTATGATTCATAAAATATCCTACAACTTTGCTTTTTAATACTTTTCTGTATCTTCATTTCAATATTTTTGTATATTTGGTTAGAGCCTTTTTTTTCTGATTTTAAAAATGTATAATTTGCATGTGTTTAGATCACCCGTTTTTTAATATTGATTTTAAGACAGCAGATATTTCAAAAAAATTCGTAATCGACCATGAAAAACACGTAAGACAATATCATTCGTTTTTGGCATGGACGATTACGATTTTTTCAAATAGCAGTGTTTGATAAAATTAGTTGTTGACATAAGGAAAATAGCATTTGTTTTTCATGGCCGACTAAATTTTTTTTTCATCATATCAGCTGTCTTTCTTAAAAGTGTGCTGGGCAATGCTGGAATCCATATGTGAAAGAGCATACGATTTTTACACCTAGTTTGAATTAATCGTCTTGTTTATTTAATATACTTACGGTTGCGATTCTTGCAGCAAATTTCGTAAATCCGCGACACTTCGTATATTGTCTCATGAATGATCTACAGTCGCACAAAGTTGTCACATCAGAAACGTTTGCATCATACACTGCAAAAATATAAATAAATATAAGTCAAACCCTAAAAAATATACCAATTCTGATTTTGTTTGAAAATAATTTTGTTCAGTATTTTCTTTTAGTATTTGAAAAAATATCGCATGATATCGAACTTTCACCTTGTTGCAACTTAATTTGATATTGTTAATAAAGTTATTGAAACTCTTGATTCAAAAGTTAACAGTTACGGATTTAGGATTTGGCTAGAGGGGGGCGCAACTACATAAACTACATACTAGAGTTGGTAGCAGTAGTAAAACATTGTTTTTTTTTTCCTTCTAGAGTGTAGCTAAGTTGTACACCTCTGGAGTAAAATCCTGGCTAACACTGGGTCTCAAAATTTGGATATTGTTAAGTATTAAAACTAAATTATTATTTATAGTGAATTAAAATAAACTTGTATCGTATGCGTTCTAATTAGTTTCTCCACAAATTTTTGATTTCAGCGGGAAATGATAGAATTATCAGTATTAAAAATCATTGTAACAATATAGAACTTGTTCAAGCAGGAATAGAAAACGTTCCCAGAAACAGAGGCTAGCGGCATGACGTCACCTGCGCACTGATTTGCTGCCCATAGTACAGATTAAATATATGTTTACATTAATTTATGTCCATAATAAACAAATAAGTTAACTGCGGCTAGTTGTAATAATCATAGTCATAGTAGTCGAGTCCCATGCGCGCAGTACACATTTCCCTGCGTGGATAAAAATGTATTAAAATAAACATTTCGGCAAAAAAATTATGTTTTGTTCCTCGATGCATAAATACAATTAATAAAATTCCATTTAAAATATTTGTAAAAGTACCAAAGCATACAATAATACATATGTGTTGTATACCAGGCGTTTCAAAAATAATATGCCAAACTTCTACAGGATATGCTATGGGCCAAAATAAGCGAATAAATTCTAATGGACTGGAAATGAAACATTTCCAAGATAGATTTTTTTTAGTTTTGTCAGACACTATTGGAGATAAATACGAATAATGACATTTAGAAAGAATTGCAATTTCAGTGGTTTGACTTACATTCCAAGTTGTGTAATTTTTCCTCCAATAGTTTCTGAAAAACAAAAAAATATATTTCTGGCAATACTTTACACACCCTGTATCTTAGAAATAGTTCATTTTTAGGCACATACCAGTAAGAACTTCTTTGCTTATTTTTACCCGTAGTATATCCTATTGAAGTTTGACATACTATTTCTGAACCACCTTATATGATACACAGAACTGTTATTATGCATATAAAATAAGTATAGGCACCTAATACGTATCTACATATGTATTCCATAAATACAATTTATTGCTGATTATTGCAATATGCAAGATATATGCAATGTATCTTGTTTATAAAACCATCAAGTGCACATCAAAAGAATGTCTACATTTGGCAAATCATGCGATTCACCTTTCTGAAAATCTTAATTCTTTATCAGGTAATAAACAGACATTAACCCTTTTAAATGATGTAACCATAACATTCTACATAATGGTATTATGGGGTTCGTTCTGCCAGCGTACGTACAATGGACCTCACGCCAGCCCGTTGAGCTGCGAGCGTGTGACGTCAACTCAACCAGCAAATGTTTATTGAATTCAAAAAACGCAAGCGGTTTCTGCGGCTGCTGTTATGATTATGATTGTTTCATTTTTCGTGCACTAAATAAGTGCATTTACACGTATTTAGTCTAATGCGTTCAAACGAAGCATGAAATTCGAGAGCTGATGATGCGTGAATGTGAATGTACATACAAAACTCAAGGTTTTTCTTAGGTGTAATAATGTATTATCTAAATTATTGTATATGTATGGTGAAAATTTTTTAATTTAAGTAATCATTTAGATAAAATTCGCTGTTAGAATCCGACCTCTCCGTAGCTAACACCTAGGGCGAGAAGCCCTAGAGAGGCCGCCCCACCCTAAATCTGCAACGGAAAGCTAGTCTGTGCACTGGGTATTCGTTGCAACTTCTCAGTGAACCAGACTGAAAGGTGACAAGTTGCTGACACAGCTTCTGAAACAACAGGACGCAATCACTTTTCTAGTTTATGTATTTTACAATTCTTTGGCAGATCGTACAATTTAGATACGTTTGGATTAGAAATATGTATACCATATTTTGAGGCTGGGATAATTAGTTACATATTGTAAGTACACTTTTTATTTAAGTCAACAACTTTGGTGATGGGGTGTTAGGTAGTTTATTATAAGGATCGTTCTTTATAATTTCATAATAGGCTTCTATGCCTACATCAACGAATAACATTGTTATGCTTATCAATAATTACAAACCATATTTCTCAAGCAACCGATTGATACTCTTACTTGATACATTTCTTTTTCATTATGAATTTTGACTTTCTATTGGTAACAATATTTGTAAAAATTTGATTTCTGTCAACTTCTCTGACAAATCCTTTAGACCACTTAAGAGAGATACTGATTTGAAATTGGAGCAGATAAAATAAAATTTTAATCTCTTGTTCTGAATAATAAATTCTTTTTTTCAAAAGATTACGCGGTTTACATAATTTACTCGTATTTTCTTTATAGTTACTGAACATTATTTATTATTTTTTGATGACATGTTTCATAATTTCTTTTAACAATCAAATAAAAAAATTACATTTTAATGGACATTAAACTAAATTCTTTGAGCACTGCCCTGATATTCTTTCACAAAGTAACATTTAAAATTTTTGTTGTAATTTAAACCAAAAAAGGAACTAGCAATAAAGTTCTTTGGAGTGGGTATATAAAGCTTCCGTAAACACTTCATTAGAAAAGTAGCGCCGAGTTTAATTTGGCGAGGTCAGGCCAACTCGCGAACTTAATGGCCTCAAACCAAAAGGAACTTAATCAATAAAACCTTTAACTTGACTTTTCCATTTCCTAACAGGATCAATGCCTCAAAGTGTTCTCTGTGACAATAATGTAGTTTAAGAATCTGTAGAAGTCTTGGCAGGCTCTAATCGCTCATCGTCAAATGAATGGAGTGGAATACGCAATATTAAACAAATGAAATAAAAGGCATTCAGAGACAGTTAATTTATGCCTTTTGCGTACTGTCAGCTTTTAAAAAATATTAGTTAAAACATCGTCGTGAACGAAAAGATTCATTTTAAACCTTAATAAAACCTTTGATTATACCATAGGATAGGACTAAAGAATTTTTTAGCCACAGATGTGTTTTATTGTTATTTATTTTTTTTAATTAACTATTAATACAAAATTATAATTACCAGTTCTACACCAATTTTATTAATACCCATTTGACTATAATTTTTTTATACTTATTCCAACATAAATAAATGACAGTCTATTTTATTTTATACTAGGGGAAGGCGAAGCACATTCGGACACTTTTTGTAACTAGCGTTTATAAGTACTTGAACATAATATTTTTGTAGAAGCAACCATGGCTACAGATAGGTACATATGTCGCCTATCTTCCACAATTTTTATTTTGGTGAAATGATAGTACTGCCCGAGATATTTATAACTTTCTGTAAATGTGCATTTTTCCGAAACTGCCACATTAGTAGGGCAGTTGTGGACAGTGGTGGGACAGTTGCGGACAGTGGTGGGGCAGTTTTAGATATAGTGAATATGATAGTAGGTACGAAATTGTTATTGTAAGTAAAACAGAAGGCAATATGTTTATTATTCATGTATTATATTTTTATAAGGAACATTTAATAGATTATTTAAAAAAAAAACGTTAGTTACATCATATTGTAAGAATCAAAACTTATATTAAACTTAACAAATCTATTTATTCGAGACGTTCCTTTTTATTTGCAATGGCTTTGGTAGCTTCGAAACGATATCATGTCTTGAAATTGTTGCAAGATCTTCTACGTCAGGGTAAGTGTAACCTCTGCTTCCTCTGTGCCTTAAAAACTTTACGAAATACTCAGAATAATTCTGATTTCCTGAATTTTACCTATACAATGATGAATGGTCTTTTTCATAGGAAATTTAACTAAAATGTAATCATGTTTCTCCAGTGTTTCATCATCTAGGAAATCAAGGGGCTCATTGGTATCTGATTCTTTTTGCTCCGATATTGATATCAATGTGGGAATCATATTTGTCTATATCTGATTCCAATTCAGAATCAGACGACGAAGATTCCATGCGTTTTTAAATTTTATTACTTTCATCTTTTAATTCTCTTTTAGGAATAACTTTGTTTATTCCCATTTGACATTTCAGTTTCTGAAGTTCTGTCCTCTTTGGGATACGAGTTGTTTGCAATTTTTTAAGCCTTATTTCCTCTAACTCTTCATTCCTTATTTTCTCCGGAGTGCTAGTAAATATTCTAGATTTTCCTAATCTTGACTTTTTATTTGTCTTTCTGGAAGGAGCTTTGGTAGTGGCCTAATAGGGGCTAACAGATGACAGGTTTAGAGTAGAATTTTTGTTTAAGGTTAAATTTAAGACATCTTCTATGACTTCATTTAAACAATACTCAACTATGCTATACATGTCGGTATAAATTGTTGTCTTATAATTAATAACAGCATTTGATATTATGTTAATTTTTGGATGCGTGCGTGAATCGCTTGGTAGGCTATCTTCTTCATTTGGTATTGTTTGTAAAGGTTCACCAGTTTCATTTCCATTGTTATTTATTGCGGTTGATGGTTCTGGTTGAGGGCGATCTGTCACAAATGCAGCAGAGAAATCTTTGTCATTAAAGGCAAGCTTGTTTATAGGCTATATACCAGTTTTTTTTAAAAGAATTAATAATATTTAATGGTGTAAATGATAATAAATATGGTGTGGTGATTAAATTTGGAATATTGTCAATTCGTATTGGTTGTCCAGGATGCATCGCCATAAAACCATTAAGTGTTGTTTACAGCGGGCTTTAAACGGACCAAATACCCCTATGTCTAAAGGTTGCATCCTATGTGTGCAATGGGGAGAAAAGGTGAGCAGTACTATACCATTCTCCTGACAATAATTTATTGCAGCTAAAGAAGTATGGGATTCATGATTGTCGAGTAACAACAATGTCGGACAATCCTTGGTTGACTTTGTATGCTTTTGAATATGTTTTAATAAGTTTAAAAAATGTCTGCATTAATCCAGCCAATTTTGGAACCATAAGCAATGGCACCTGCCAAACTTCCAGCAAGATAGGAGTCTTTTATTCTGACGCGGGGAAAAATTAAAGTAGGCGGTAAATAAATACCAGCAGCGGTTATAACAGCACAAAAAGTAACTACATTTCTTCTCTCTGCAGACATTATTTGTCTAACTTGTTTCTTTCCGGCTTTCGCGATAACTTTAGGCGCCTACAATTCCTATTTCATCGGTGTTTAATATTCTTTTTGCAGTAAATTTATGTTTCTGTTGAACTGATATGTAATTATCAAAAAACTGATCTACATTGTGTCTATTAAAGGCGGTGGCACGCGTCAAACTAGTATTTTCCGGTTTTCTATAAGCTAATTCAGGGTGTCTTCGCATAAAGAGTCTCATCCACTCTTTTCCTGCCATTCTATTAGTATCCCTTGATGACGAGTATTTTTTTTTAAGCTCATTAGCAAACTCAAATGTCAAAGTACGACAGGAACGAAATGTAAGTCCGTAATTAATATTAGAAGAAACCTTTAAATATTCTTCCAACTGATTCTCTTCTTGTACGGAAAACACCTGCCTTGAGCCATATTTTGAGTAACGTTCTGGTTCACTGTTACTTTCATTGCCCGAATAGCTCAGATATTCGTCATTAGAGCGCTTTTTCTTAAGTATATCGGACAGTGTAGATTTTTCTATACCAAATCGTAATGCAGCATAATGTAATGGGGTCTTATTTCTTAATATATCATTTACTGCTTCTGTAACAGCATTTTCGGATATATCCGTTCTGGTTGTTTTTTTTATATATATAATTCCGCACCATGCTGCAAAACAAATGGTTTTGTAAAACATTTGAATGAATAGATGACACATATAAATTAAATAAGTAATAGCAGTAGCTACAATCAGACAACAATGTAGATTAATATTAGATAGGGTAGATTTGGACAGCGTACGAAAGTGCCTCACTGAATTTGTCTGATTGTACCGCACTATGGTATTATAACTTATATTATATAGATATATACTTTTTATAGGTTAAATTTCTTTTGATGTGATTATATAAATTCATGCATAATTTACTACCTTTTGACGTCCTTGTATCAAGTTCTGTAAAAATTTATATCTTAAGAACATATATGCTTATGAAGATGGATTGAAAACATTTAATATTATACAAATAAAGCAGGTTTCACTAATAACTACATAATGCGTGTTATGAACTGCCGCCAAATTTGTACACTAACAGATGACATCGTATGGGTTATGTTTTCGGAATAACTGATTTTTAAATTACCTATTAGGCGGTAAATTTACAAAGTCCGAATGTACCCCACGCCCGAATGTACCCCACGTCCGAATGTACCTCGCCTTCCCCTACTCTAGTCTACACCATTCTTCTTTATTCTACTCGAATCTAATCCACTCTACTTGAATCTGTTCAAATGCTCTATATTCTATTCTATTCTATTCTATTCTATTCTATTCTATTCTATTCTATTCTATTCTATTCTATTCTATTCTATTCTATTCTATTCTATTCTATTCTATTCTATTCTATTCTATTCTATTCTCCATTCCATTCCATTCCATTCCATTCCATTCCATTCCATTCCATTCCATTCCATTCCATTCCATTCCATTCCATTCCATTCCATTCCATTCCATTCCATTCCATTCCATTCCATTCCATTCCATTCCATTCCATTCCATTCCATTCCATTCCATTCCATTCTATTCTATTCTATTCTATTCTATTCTATTCTATTCTATTCTATTCTATTCTCTCCCATTATGTTCTTTCTATTCTATCCATACGTTACCCGCACTGGGTCAGCTAACTTGGCCCATTAACTTCTTCCCGCCATTTTACTAGCACACAATTTTTATATCGAGTACAGTCTAGCACAATTAATTGTATGGCTAGCACACCCTCATGCAATAAATAAATGAAATTTATATTAGGGAGATCCGGATTGACGCTAGCGTACCCCATTTCATATCAAGTTTTGGACAAATAGCCTATGTCAAGCACAGTTTGGCAGTTACTCCCAAAGCTAGCACATTTACTAGTATTTACTAACAGTTTCTTCTCAGCCCCACCCCCAATCACTTCCTATTTGTTTATAGTTCTCACTCCTAAAATAGACTAGCACAACACTGTTAACATTCAGAAACCGAATAATGGCCAGTCATTTGTGGGGTGAGTCAAAATCCTTTATATGACCATCCTTGTAGATGATATGGTAGCTCTGAAAATGGTTGTGTGAGATTATGTGGGCTATTTGTGTAAAGAAATCGAACATTCAATATTACCTATTAGAGTGGGGCTAGCGTCAATTTACTCCTCGCCTCGAAATGACTAGCCTTTATTTGCTAAAGTATCAATTTCTTAGTGTTTGTTTCTACGTTGAACGTTGAACTACACAAAATATGACTGTATGACTTACAACTAGTCCAAAAATTTATTTGTTTCGATCACAATTAACTAATTTTATTGTTTAATAATGAGCATAGATAAATTATTTGTCGTCTACATAAATTTCTTAAAGAGGAGAAAGCAATATATTTTTCTTTGAACGGGAGAAATTCCACCACTATCAGCCAGTTGAGTTGAATGCTAAAAATTTAATATTTACGTGAAGTAAACGTAACTCATTCCCTAAAAGGAATTTCGTATCAAACTCTAACAAAAAATTCTCACTTACATGTATCCCTTATCTCCTGAATTCAATAAAAACCCTCTTTGCAAATCTGTAAGAACCTACATTTATAAATTATTGAAATACAACTCTTATTAATTCAAAGCACAGAATCGAGGGGACGAGTACATGAAAAATTTTTTGCGTTGTGTAAAATAGATATAAATTTTCATTCGGTCGAAGTTTTAATTTTGTCAGTTATTGTGGTACGGAAATGATGCATTTATAAGTAAATAGCGTTTTTAACATTTAAAAGATGAATTGTATACTGTAGAAGAACACGGTTTAGGTATTTTTTTATATTATATTTAGTTGATATTTCAACAATTATGAAGAGTAGTGTTCACATGCTTTCTTCTTTCAATATGCATAGAGGCTGTAACAATTCGCTTCTCACTATAGGTATCTCGGAAACGGTAAGAGATACAGCAGTAGTTAAATTATGGAGAGTTGCAGAATTTTGCCATCAATATGCCGTTGAGAAATCGAAAATATCTCTTGCTCTTCTCGAGATTTTTGAGAAAAAATAAATTTTTGTTTTTATTTTTTTCCTGGCGTCATTTGAAGAGGTATCAAAGAACTAAAAACAATATTTCATTGGCGTTTTTTGTCCTCTACAATTTAGCGTAAAAGTTTTTTTATAAGACGTTTCGTCTTTTCGCGTCCATCATCAAGTACGTTATTTTAAATAAGGACCTGGATTTTTTATTGCATTGTTTTGTAGCATTTGAACCTGACATTATTGATGTATTAAAACTTTATATTGCTAAACGTTTCGTAGCTGTAAACCATCAAGGAAAAAATCAGATTTGATGATATAATACACTTTAGAGAATTACTTCCGAAGTGGATAAATATATTATTATTAGTATTGGTATTAACGAATTTTCTGAGCGCCTCTAGCAAGAAATAAGAATAACAAGTAGAGTTCAGAACTTAGATACTGATGACGTCAAAACCAGGTTGGATGTAGGTTGTATGTCAGCGCGTAAACATATTCATGCATATATGACACAATATATCTTGCCTTATAATTTTTTTAGCGAGTTTCGTAATATCCAAAATTGATAAAGTCAATTTATTATAAACATTTACTCGAAGAAGACCGGATGTATTGCTAAACTAACACACAGACAAGTATTTTTCACTATCGGTTACGTACAAGAATAAAAGTATATTACTAATACCTGTTCTAAATGTTTTGGAGTTATACGCCTTCGTTTAAAATATATTTACATTGTGAAAAGACCACTCAGCATCGACAGATGTACCTAACGTATACTTAAAATATTCAAAGATTCACAAAATCGCCACATTTATGCCTGGTGTAGAAAAGTCTACTTCGTTGCTGTTTAAAAGGTCTATTTTATACCATAGTAACAAATCCGCGATTATTTTTCAAAACAGATTAGAATGTTTTACGGTCTCCGAAATCTCTCTCCATAACTGAAAAATGTATTGTAGAAGATTGAATACAATAATGTACGCCTCAAAAGTTTTGGCACAAAACTTAGGGGTCTAAAAATAGGCTGTAATGTAAAAATATCTAAGTAGGCTTAGAAACAACATATTGGTTATTTCCTTAAGTCTCGGATTCGGATTTTTGAAAACCAAAATAACCCGCACAGAAGCATTTGCCGTACAAGACTCGAATAAGAAGAACGGATACCTTGTCCAAAACTCCCAAAATGTAGAAGACCAAGAAGTTCACCTTAGAGTGAGCAGAAATATAAGAAGAGCAAAGGACGTGGGTATCCGTAAGGAAATTAGCGCGTGAATACCGTACTCAGAGGATACAGTATAGCGGGAATTAGCTAGAAATGGCCTAAAATATCGAAAAAGATGAAAGTATCCCAAATATACCCCAAATCAATTAGCACGGATACTAGGATGCTGTTGTCAACTAAAGCGGATATATTTTGCGAACCAGAGAGTCATTATCTTGGACGATGAAAAATGGTTTACCCTTGCCAACTCGGAAATAGTTTTTATACGAACAATGTAGAAGAGTGCCTAGATAATGTAAAATACAAAGAAAAGGTAAAATTCGCTGATAACTTTCTGGTTTGGTGTGCGATTTTGACTAGAGGCCTTATATGGGACGAGTAAGGGGTGAAGTTCTAGACAGTGAGAGATAATAATAAGTACCTCACCAAATCGCTTGATTTTCTACACAAACATCACGTTGGAGATGGTACAATATTTTGGCCTGACTTGGCATCGTGCCATTACGGCAGGCAAACACAAAATTGGCTTCGTCAAAACAATATGCCTTTTGTACCAAAAAAACGATAATCTCCCTAATTTACCTCAGGCACACGGATTTTCAGAAAGATACTCGAATTTGATATTCAAGCCATCCAGAACCTGATGATTGATATTCGCAGAAATTTGCGCCGCATTGAGCAGCACGGGTCCCTTCATTTAGTTTAAGTTAATAATTTTGTTACTTGCTAAGCTGTTAATTATAGCAAATAATAAAAGTTTAAATAAAGTTATTTATTACAAAGAAATATGGTTAAATATGTTGTGTCAAAACTTTTGAGACGCTATTCATTTCATCAACTATAATAAATTTTGGTGTTTCTGGTCTATGTTCGATGTCACGTATAACTAGGGAAATTTCTATGTTGGACTTGAAATTTTCTTGGACAGTTGAATCCATAAATACCTGTTATGCCTGTGAAATGGCAACTGCACCATCTGCATTTAAGTGATGAAGTTTATAAAAAAAATAAAACAAAACACATCACATAAATTAGACAACCCCCAAATCCAATGCCGGAGCTGTACGGGCAGGGGTTACACAGTTGAAAAAATCCAGATACAAAACTAATTCCTTCGACTTTGTCCGAGTTGAAACACCTGGGAATCAAAAGGCAGTAAACCAGCTACGTTTGTCACAACGCAAAAATCGAAAAAAAATCAAAAACTGTTTATTTTAAAATTACATTAAAAATGTTCATTGGATGACATGCTGGGGTTCAGTCTAGTAACCACGCGACTGGGCGACGTAGACGTTGCTAGGTTGAGAGAGGGTAAGGTCCAGTGAATAAGAGATAATTTGAGTGAACTACCAACTAATTCTGCGCGTAGCAAATCTTCTGGCCTTAAAATATAATAAACACATAATGAAAGAAATATGCACCTCTACTACCTCACTTAGCAATAGTCAAGATATCTAACTTTTGCTTGCATTTGTTTCATGGTTAATGACCAGGTACATATTATAGTTTGTTTCTCTCATTTTGTACACAATTTTAACCTGAATCTGATACTCCTGCACTAACTCATTCTACCAGTCTCTATATTTTCCAAGTGCAGGATTAGTATTGTATGTATCTCTCCAATAAATGGCTCTCTTTAGTGTCCTTTTTGAAGAACAGCGAGTTGTTCATTATTTTTTCATTATTAGCTTGGCTTACGTCACTTCCCTCCTGGATGAAAGACTCAAGGTGCATTTCTTCGTCTATTTTGGGTTAATCGTAATATAATTGTACCCGTTGTGGTGATTTTTGTGTAATTTTTCTTCTTCGCAGCAATCGGGTGTTTAAAACTGGGATTGACGTCATGCGGTTGCATTTTGTGCTTTTTGTATATTTTGCGTAGTTACCTTAAATCGGTATCCTAGCAGAACTGATCAATGCCATTGGCTAAATTTTATGTTAGCGTCCCTGTCACGCTTATAATTATGTTTTTTTACGTTTATTATATTTTATATAAATAATTGGGAACTGTTTAAAAGAGGTTTTTTTGTTTATGCTTTCAGCTCAATCATCTCTTGTACTTAATTTTCGCGAACGAACCTTGTTGTCACTTAACGTTGTAGCCCACTGCGCTACCGAGCTCGGTACATATTTCCCATTTTTAAAATTACAATAATAGTACGATGCTGCCTCTAGCCTAGTTCCCTATTATGTTAAAATGGGCTCTGGAGGTAATGGTATATTTGGAAGAGTTTGATGAAATAACCGTACATGATCTTGTAATTAGGAAAATGTTTCTTTACACTAATTTATCGACATTAGCGCAGCACTCTATAATAGATTCAGCAATTTTATAAAGCCCATGTGTTATGTGAAGCATATGGTATGTTTCCTTCAATTTTCTTCCAGTAGCTTTCAGATACTTAACAAATAATAATAACTTGTCCCTATTTTCTTCATATTTCTCGCCATAATTTTTATAGATATGACCACACTGCATCCATTATAGTGCTAGAATTTGTAGTTTCTAGTACTTTAGAGGCGATCAAGTGTTCGCGGATTGAACAATTTTCCTTCAATGCACCCACTAAAATATTTGCTACCTTCAAATCGCAAGCATTAGTGGTTACGTCTACCCCTAAGCCAGATGTATTTCCTATTCAGCTCAGAAGAACTTTTGTGTTTAATATTGTCACACTCCGCTGATAAATATTTTTTTCTTAATGTCGACTCTCATGGCACTATACTTGCTACTAGTACACTTTTGCAAAAATTGTCTAAACAGTGGATTATCTAGTTTCGACTACGGTATGTTACATTCAACCATCACTTCCACTGAATTAAAGTTAAAATTGCATTGCCTGTCACTATCAGTAAAGCCAATCACATTCCTTTTGTGGTTTTTCTACGGAAATATGTTGATTAATATTTGTGTTGCATGACCAAGAAAGTGCTTTGTCACAGTTATTGCAATACGTTCGTGTTCCATCAAATTGCAATTCCGGCATATCGCGATTTCACAAATTTACTGTAGCCTGTAAAGGTTTACAATGAGACATTTGAAAAAGACCAATCGGCTCTATACAATTTCGCGATTTTGTTACAAACGACTTGACGTTATGCAATAATACTGACGAACCGCATTTGTTTTCCCCCTTTCAGTTGATCCACATCGCAGGTACCTACTTAAATTCCCAGAATTACTACAGTGTACTGCAATTGTAAAAGAATCTATTATATTTTTATTCAATATTGTACGTTTTCTAATAAAACTAAACTAGTTTACGTATAACATTTTAAAATGAAATAAAATTTGCTTTATCATTTCCATCTTTCTATTGGGAATGTTTCAATATATGTTTACAATATAAAATTATGTCTGCATAAAAGTCGTCACTGGCACCGATACCTACCATCCGACCTCTAGTAATAAGATACGTATAAATAGCACTTATCCTGTTTCATGTAGATGGAGAAATTCTGAAAAAATATGGTCTACTTAAGGTCATATTATAAACAAAGATAAGTATTTGCTTCTCGTTACTACTTGTTTTATACGAATCCACCTACCTATAATTTTTCAATATTATACAAAGACATTAAGTTGGAAACAAAACAGAAATAATATTAGTGCTTTTTAATTTATTTCTGGCGTAATCCCAAAACCAAGTCTGCATCTATTTGACCCTGTGGGAAACAAATATTATTTAATCAACACCGGCTACTCTGTAAAGAACATTAGAGGCTACGCGTACTTGCTGCAGACGAAATTTAGCTTTGCTTGCTTGCAAAAATAGAAATGTGTAGATTCCTAGACAATTAAGAAATCATGTTTGTATTCTCTCTAATGCAACTAGGGTTACCAACCGTACTCTTTAAAGAGTACATGGAGCTAAAAATATTACGTAGTTTTACTTTTCTGTTTTAAGCTATAATGTACTCTTCTTCGATTAACAACAAAATCATGAAAATATAAAATAAACTTCTTAAAAAATTGTTCACACGAAACGAATGGGTCAACATTATCTGTGTGCTAATTAATAATGAGTTACGTCATAAGTTTATCAAGACAGATCCTAATGGTTCATAGTCGGTACTTCACAGATGACATCTAGATAATGTAAATTCTATTGTTAGTGTAGAATATTTTAATATTTAGTAGTTAAATATCGCGCTCTTACAGGTAAGATTATAACTTGTTTGCAAATTTTCATTTCGTTATTCACTCAATTTATTGGTTAGGTGCTTGGAGTTTATACAGAAACAAAGTACGCAGAGTAGAGTGAAGAGTGGCATTATATTCAAGATTAGATTTAATTAAGCAAGTTTCGTGACAAATACAAATTTACGATGACTTGGATGTTCAAAAAAACTAATGCGAGAATCTCCTTGTGAATCTTGCAACGTAGATAGTAGTTTGTTTCTCTTTGGTCCATATTTTTTTCTATATTCAATTGGTGGAATTTTTATTTTAAATTATTATCTCTTTATATTTTTCTCAATATTTTGTTACAATATAAAAAAGTATTTTTTTGACATAATACAATATATAATATAAATTGAGACAGGTGATAGAATATGTAATTTAAGATAAAGGGATAAAAGGGAGCTATAGCTCCTTTCCAGAGAGGTGCTCCTCCTAATGGGTTTTCCCAACATTTTAGAAACCGTTAAAGATAAAATTTCGAAATTTCGTTACTTTATAACCTTTATAGGTCTAAATGAATTCTAAGATCAAAATTTGAAGAAAAATATTTCTTTACATTTATTATTCTGTAGTTTCTTTGTAGTAGATCTAAAATTGATTTTAATGCTATTTTATGGTCTGTAACATAAATTTTAAATTCATTTTTTTAACAGTATTATGGAAAAAATGCAAGAGACCTCTGTTTTGTAAAACAATATGAGATTTTATATGTTGATAAAAGTATCAAGAAACTACAACCAAAATAGTTAGGGGGAATTTTAACCTACAATTAGTTTAGGATGCCACTGATTAAGATTTTTAAAATTTGATCTTAGGGTTTGTTTAAATGCATAAAATACCAAATTTCGTAATTTTATCTTCTATTATCTTCTATTTCTGAAATATCGGGAAAGCCCATTAAAGCGGCACCTCTTTGAGAAGCTGCAACTCCCCTTACGAATTATTTTTCGATACATATCTATAGAAAATTTTTGTCCTAAAATTATATCTTCTATCACCTGTTTCAATTTGTAACTATACAAGTAGAACATCTTGTATATGTTTAGTTTTTGATTTGTACTCCATTTTGTGTAACCTGCATGAAACTATACTAACTACTCATTCAATTTAGCACTAACTTAATGGCATTTAAACATTAGTTCAATATTTCAAAATATTTCGACAATATAATTTAAAAAAATAAATATCAAAATCATTTATTTTTTATTTGAATATGATAAATTGTGGTTGAGAAACAAGTCGATACACTTTATAATGTAGATTCTGAACTTCAATTTATATACTGACAGATAATAAATTAGATTTATAATTAACATAAAAGTAACGCCATACTTTTTATCATTTCTAGCATTAATAGTACTGTGTGTACCATAATTCCCGCCCAGGGCTTTGATTTACTAAACGCCAAGAGATGTTTAAAAAAAATCAACAAACATTCTTTTATAGCTTAACTCAGTCTACAAATTGTTACACCGGCTATTAGCCCTAACGTGAAATAAGTAAAATATCATATATTACCTATATCTTAAATAAAAATAGTGAATTTCCACCTTTACATAAGAATAATATCAAATTTTCATACGTAATAGGCTGCCAGCACCAAAAAATTAGTTTTTAGTGACAGGCGATGGTAGCCACGCACTCCGGCCAACTAGTCTTCGGAGGAGTGGATATGAAGGGTGGTTCTCTGAATATTTAATTGTACTGGAGAGATATGAGTGGTAAACAGATTAAAACAAAAGAATTAGATGGCTATCTCTAATAATAAATAAATTACCAACTATGATCTTAAAAACCATCAACAAAAAATAAGAAAAATTGTATACTATTTGATAAAGTAAAGGGGTATCGAACCCAACTTTTATATAAATATATACATCCCAATAAAATGTATATACATAAAAGATTCAGTAGGCAAATGTGATCAGTTTAGTCGTTACAGGCAGTTATAACAATTTCATACAAATTATATGTTGTGACACGTAGGAACCAAAAATAT